>JANQBM010029397.1:0-11004 GCA_025594535.1 Erythroxylum domingense | reverse complement strand
CCACCTTCGCGGGGCACGGATCCGGGTATCACTGTCGATATCGGGTTCGGGTCCGGTAGGAGTTGGGGTGTTACAAACTGCCTCTCGTCTTCTTCCCTGGGCGTTGTCTTTCTCAGCCCTTTCTAACTTAAGTTCCACAAAAATCCCTAAAGGTTTTACCAAACGAAACTTTCGTTTTCGTTTCTTGAACTTTTAAACAATCCATATTTATCCATGAACAAACTCAAAAAAGAAAAAACACATCCATTCCAGAAAATGAAAAGACAGACAGTATCGCAGAAACAATCAGTATTCAACATAGTGTATTAAGAATGCGATTCATTTACGAAATCAAACAATGCAACAAAGGCTCTGATACCAATTGTAATACTTTCATGGATCGATGAACAACAACATATAAAGACAAACATGTCTCCATAGTTTAGCAATGTTCTTGACGATCTTTTATCTACTCTCTGCATTCAATCTTTTCTCAGTTTTTTCAATGGTACAAGAACTGCTTTTCTTAATATGTTTTTATCGTTAACATTGGAAGGGAGAGGGAAGGGTATTTATAAGGTACCCTTTGAACTTTAATTATCTTTAACAAGCCCAATCACCATTATTTTGGGTCTACCTTTATATTAGAGTCCATGACAGCAATATGGGCCATAATGATTAATTATTAAAATTAATCTAACACTTTATACCTAAAAGACTAGCGGAATGTATGGCACTCAAATTGCAAATTTTTAACTTTCCCTTTTCATTATCTTGTTATCTTTTATATATATATATATATACATTAGGTATCCCGGCTTTGCCGGACTAATCTTAAGCTCCTAAGATTCCACTCTAAGAGTCCTAAAGGAGGTAAATCTGGAACCTCAAAGTCTCTCAAGTTTCTACGTAGCCTATACATTTCTGCGCACAAGGAGTCGTCACATACTGATTGGTCAGCTGATGATTGATCATTGACCCTGCTCAGTATCAGATTCCCATTAGCCCTAGGTTCCCTAGTAGTTTCAACTCCTACACTGTCGCTAGAAGCAAGACGTCCGCAATTGATCCGACCAAGTAGCATGCCCAAGGAGTTGGAGGATCATCAACAGGAAAAATTCCCCCTCTCCCCTCCTTTTTGGTGATTCGAACTCAAGACCTCCTACAAAGGAGAACTTTAAGTGAGTAGTTGAAACCAATTAGGCTACTTTGTAAGTAAATTTTCTTTATCAATTTAAGCATAAGATGGATTACAGGCCTAAAGTTAACATCCCCTCTAGCCTTTGGAATATACTTCTCTAAGGGAGTTTTATGTAGAACAGTATATAGATGATTTCTTTCACATGCCGATTTGATTACTTATTTTTATAGGAAGACTGATTTGATTACTTATTTTTTTCTAGAGTACTTTCTAAGAAACGTAAGGTAAGTTTAGGTTGTGAAACGTTGATGTTTGATTCTTTGTTGTATTTAAATATTTGTTTGACATGAAAAGAGATGAGATCATTAATATCTTCAATAATTTTTTGTTCTAACAAAAGAGAACATATTTGATACTTTCTTATATGTAGGTTAGATGTTAGCATATTAGAGCTTGGATGTTTGCATATTTTTTTCAATGATTTTGAGTTTCATTAGTACCTATTCCATACCCATTACAAGTGTAAAGAAATTTGGGCTATCTATAATTTGGTCTTGATTATTTTATAGTGGAACATCTAACTTTATAGATAGCAAGGTTATAGATAAGGTTATCTTGAAGTCATCATGTGATATGACACCTTTTAATTGATTCTTTCTTAAGAGTTTTGTTATGCTTATTAAGAATAATGATATTTATACTTTAATTAAAAATTTAGTCCAACAGGAGGTGTTGAAGCTCATAATAGTGAAAGCACACATTGAATCAAATCTTGCAATTCTTGCTTCAAAATTTAGAGGTATGTCTAAAATTCACTATTTGAATTCTTATGAAAGTCTGAGTAAATTCTTAGATAAATGGATTTCATATACATGTTTGAACATTTTATTAACCTTATTACAAACTAGTTAGGATGTGATTTATTAACCTTATTGCAAACTAGTTAGGATGTGATTGAAAGCGGTTTTCATGTTTTTACTCTATAAAAATGAATGTACATGTGGGTTTTGGGATGGGTAGATGCTTCCTATTCTAAGCTAACTTATATTTCTTAACTATAAAACCTTATATTGTCATATATCTTATTACAAGGTTTCTCATAGTCTGCTAACTAATTGCATTCTTTGGTAGAATTCAAACTTAGAATGTCAACTTAAATTGATTTACCCTTATGTTATTTATAACTTAAATTGCATTTATTAATTTATTAATTTACTTATAATTGTGTAGCTAAATAGAAAAAAGTTGGATGACTCATCAGAAATGGTCCAGTCAATACTTAAAAGGAGTGACGATTTTTATGAAATTTGTAAAAGATCAAAGGGGTTTAGAATGTGAATTCATTGTCCATGCATAGATTGTTTAAATTTCTAACATTCAAAGTCAAGATGTAGTATATAATCATTCGCTAATTTGAGGCATAGATAAATTCTATACTCGATGGATTTATCATGGTGAACGTTCTGAAGCAATTAAGGCTAAAAATGTTGATATAAGTGGTGATGGTGATAACAACAATGATGTAAATGATAATGATAATGATATTAATAACGATACAGATTTTAGGATTGGAGAGATTTTAGAGGAAGTGGGGAATTATATGGAGACTATGGATGATAATACTTTGCCTCATACATTTGGTAGAATTACAAAAAATAATTTTGAGAAGTTATTGAAAGTTGCTCAAGAAGAATTATATCTGGGGTGCTCTAATTTCTTATAGTTATCTTTTGTTGCCAAATTGTTGCAAAGTATATAATAGGTGGAAAAAAATCTTTTGACATGTTGATTGAGTTGCTTAATAATGCATTAGTGATTGGCCACAAATTGCTAAAATTTTACTATGAAGCAAAAAAATTGTTAAAGAGACCTTGGATTATGATATATTTAAATAAATGCTTAAAAGTAAGATTGTGTTATATTTTGGAAGGATATTAAAGATCTTTAAGAATATAATATTTCTGGCACATCTAGGTGAAAAATGGATGATGAAAAAGGAAAAAAAAAGATGCCCCATAAAATCTTCAGATACTTCTCCATTAAACCATGACTATGAAAGCTTTTTATGTCAACAAAAACAACTATAGATATGAGGTGGCATAAAAGGAAACGTATTGATAATAACATTATGTGTTATCTAGCAGACTCAAGGCAAGGAAAGACTTTGATGGGAAGTTTCTATGGTTTGCAGAGGATTGTTGTAATGTTTTACTCAAGTTATCCTCTGATGGATTTAATCCATTTGGTAATATGAGTACTTCTTCCAGTATGTGACCAATAATTCTTGTGCCATACAATTTTGCCCTATGGAAGTCTATAAAGGAGCATTTTTTGTTATTGTCTTTACTTATTTTCAGACCTATTGTTATTGGTAAGGATATCGATGTATACATGCAATCACTAATTTGTGATTTAAAACATCTTCGGGAGGTTAGATTAAAAACTTATGATGTTGTTGAAGGTGAAAAATTTAGAATGCATCCGGCTATTTTGTGGCTATTTCTAACTTATGATAATTTGTCTGGATGAAGTATTAAAGGGTACATGGCTTATCTTGTATGTAACCATCAAACTTATTCAATGAGTCTACGAAGTAAAATACATTATATGAGACATCATTGTTACTTAGAACATAGGAACATATGGGAAAGAAGCAAAATGTTTAATGGAAAAGTTGAACATAATGAAGCTCCTTTGCACTTATCAGGTGATGATGAACTTGATCAACTATCAAATTTACAAGAGTTTACACATGGCAAACAACTAAGTAATAGAAAGTGAAATGGAACTTTTCTTAATCTTAATTGGAATAAAAAAGCATGTTTTTCAATTTGTCATATTGGAAGGATTTGCTATTGAGGCATAATCTTGATGTCATGTATAATGAGGAAAAGACACTAGTGAGAATATTTGAGGAACTTTGATGGGAATTGATAGCAAATCAGAAGACAAAATTAAGGCTAAATTAGACTAGGACGACATAAATATAAGAAAAGATTTTCAATTAAAAAGAAGAGATGATGGGTCATACATGATTCCACCTGCATGTTAAAATATGTATTAAAAAAAGAAGAAACAAAATATTTTGTCAATTTCTTAAATCTGTTAATTTCTTTGATAGGTATGCATCTAATATAGCCCATTGAGTGAATGCTAATGAGGGAAAAGTTTTGGGGTTGAAAGGCCATGATTGTCATGTGCTTCTATACCAATTACTTTCTGTTGAAATACGTTAGTGTTTGTCGAAAGATGTGTCTATAACTTTGGTACAATTGGGTGATTTTTTAAAGTAACTATATTGTAAAACATAGAAACTAGAAGAACTTGAAAAAATGAAAAAAAAAAGACATAATTTTGATTATTTGTAAGTTTGAACAAGTTTTCCTCCATCATTCTTTGATGTTATAGTGTATTCGACAATTCACTTACCATATAAAGCAAAAAAATTTGAACTAGTTTAATTTTGATCGATGTTCCCAATTGAAAAGTAATTTATATTCACTTCTACATTTTTTTAGTTATTAATTAGTAACAAATGCTACTATTTTATATTTTGTTTAGTTTTTTTTTGGCTCTCTTATGTTCTAAGTGAGAAATAAAGCTCAACCTGAAGGCTCTATTGCAGAGGCTTATATATCAAATGAATGCTTGACATTTTGTTCCATGTACATAAATGAAATTGATAAAGATGGTAGCTTGTCAGTTTTCTCCCAAAAAACAAGGTTACTTGGAATAGAAAATATGTGTAGTTACTTCAAATTGGACATTGGTATAATTTTTAATAGCTGTGAGGAAGTCGTTTTATATGTGGAATATGTATATTACTTATAATTCATTATTTCATATTTAAATTTGGCATTCAACTTGTATTTTTTGACATCAATTTAATTTTTTAAATAGAGAGCACAAAAATGAGATTAGAAGCAAAGGTGATGTTAATGTTGAAAAAAGACATAAGATAAACATCTTATCATGGTTTAGGACTCGGGTAAGATATTAGTATAATAGTATGAACAAATTAAAATTGTAGCTGAGATTTCATCATTAACTTTTAATTATACTTTTTTCTACAGATGATGGAGTTACATAAATGTAAATTGCCAAAAGTGACGACAACATTATCAGCTTTGGCATATGGACCTTATATGTGTGGGAAAAATATACGTGTTGTATTGTTAATGAAGTTAGGTTTCACATAAAAGATTATGCAGTTGATTTAAAAGGCAAAATTGTGGGATTGTTATTAAGGGAAAACATAAGGATGATTTTATTGACTTCCACAATATTATCTCTGAAATAATAGAGTTGCATTACATTAAAGATAAAAAGGTTCTTCTATTTAAGAACAAATGGTTTAATCTTGGTGACAAAGGGATTAACATAAAAGTGAATGACAATATTAATAGCATCAATGTTAATAAAACATCGTACGAAAATGAATAGTTTATGCTTGCAAGTCAAGTGAAGCAAGTATTCTACCTCAATGACACTGTATTGGGCAGTAATTAGAAAGTTTTTCAAAAGTTTCAACACCGAAATCTTCTTAATTTATGTGAAAGAGAAAATGGTCTAATAGAAAGATGTTGATAAAGTATATCAAGATATTGTATTGTAAATAAATAACGTAGCTCTTAAAATAGAAGATGTGGATACATCATCATTCTATAAGAGAGATGTTAATTCCAATATACTATAAACAAATGAAGTATAAGGCAATTTTGTCATAGAAAGAGATAAAGACAATGTTGAGGATGAATTATATGACTATAATGATACTTTGGTCAAATATAATAGAGATAAAGAGTCGAATCATAACGCAATTAATGATAATTTTGAAGATATTGATTATAATGATTGAAGGTATCATAAAAAGTGCCATTTCTGTTGTCTTATTATAATGTTGGTAACATTTATATTGTTATTGCGATTAATGTTGATGATTGAATGTATGTTGATTATGATGATTGAATGTATCATAAAAGTGCTCTTTATATTGTCTTAAATGTAATGTTGTTGACATTTATGTTGTTAATGTGTGTAATGTTGATGATTGAACATTGTTATTGCGATTAATGATGATGATTGAATATATGTTGATTATGGTGATTGAATGTATTCTAAAGATTGTCTTGAACATAATGTTGGTAACACTTATGTTGTTAATGTGTGTAATGCTGATGACTGAATGTTATTATTGCGATTAATGTTGATGATTGAATGTATGTTGATTATGATGATTGGATGTATAATGAAAGTGCTCTTTTATTGTTTTATTGTAATGTTGCTAACGTTTGTGTTTTTTTAATAGATATCTAATATAATGACACCTGATAGAAACGAAGAGAAGAAGATGGAAGCTATGCAAATTGTAGAAATGAGGGATATGTAACCTTAACTAGATCAATTAGTTGGTGTCATAAATTCAATTCCTAGCCAACAACAACATTCTACCTAAAAAAACTATGAACATAGTTACACAAGTTTAAAATTTCTAAAGCTGGCAAAATATTTAACTATATGAAATATTGTTTCAACGATTTTAAGATTAATTACAATTTTACTTATTGTTCACAATTGAAATTGAATATTGTGGATATTGAGAACTCAAATGTTTCAAACTGTATTGCTTCATTGTTGAAACAAAGGACCAAGGATCTTCATTTCAAGTTACATGAGTATTATAAATCTTTTCCTTTTTATGTAGAGGCACAAAGAAATTTTTCCAAATAAATGTCTGAAGAAAATTGAAATAATTTGTGTGATTATTAGGTTGACCCGAAAATACAGGTTTATTTTTTTGGCCTTCACGTTTGCTTCCATTAATCTTGTTAAATGAGTTAACATCTACATTATCTTTTTTCTTTATTTAGGAAAATTATAAGAAACCAAAGGTTAGTAGAGTAAAAATAAAAACACCTCACAGTCAAGGGTCAAAGTCATTCATAGTTGTTTGAAATGAATACGTAAGATCTCTACTTATAAGTTATATCACTAAACACTACAATATTTATTATTCCTTGTATTTGTTTCATAAAACAAGGTGAGAAGGAACTACATAGATATGAGTATGATAAGATCACATTATATAAAGTCACTCACTATAAGGAAGGTAAAAGATGTGTGTTAGAAGAAACAGAAAACAACGATGTAACTATAAAAATATGTTCAATATTTTAGTTCATTTATTAATTTTATTGCGAGTAGTAATATTTGGATTGAATATTAGTTTTTTTAATTTTAAAAAAAGATGCAAGAGTTATTAAAGAAATATGTCTAAGGGGAATGAGCTTAGTGCAGCAAACATTTGTGATATAGTACTTGGTACACATTTTAGTTATATAAAAGATCTTGGTTATGACCCTAAGTCAAACATTTCAACCTCAAAAGCAATCATTGAACACTTTTAAGAGGAAAACAATAGGCTTCATGCTGCATTACAAGTTGAAGTGATTAAGGGACAAGAAACTAGAGCAAAATTAACAAAACATGATATGTTATTCAAAAGATTACTTAGCTCAAATTATGATAGAAGTTAAGAGAAAAATGAAGGGTATTAATTCCATCTCCTATACTTTTTTATTTCAATTCCTGTATGCACTATAATTTAAATTTAATACTTTCTTCTCATATTATAAAATGGATGAAAATGCAATTGATGAGAGATTATGTCGTGAATAGTAAAATTATGTGATGTTTGCTTTAATTAAAACTAAATACTTATTGTATCAATAACTACAATATTTGTAGTTGATTTTAACTAAACTTTCTGGATGATTACAGGTTCATTGACATGGATAACACTAGGTAGTAGTTCGAGTTATACTCTAATATTTTTCACAATTTGAGCATTTATAATTTGTAAATTGATCTCTTTATTTATTGTTTTGTCTATAAGAATTACTAAAGTTATCATTAATATCTTATATATTAAGAATATTAATCTTGTTTGTATAATTTAATGATATTTATATAATTTTACTTTATTCATACAATTCTTGATATTTTAAATTAATAATATTTTTATACGATTTATTTGAATAATAAATTCACGATAAAAATATATCGATACATTATATTCAAAACATATTGTTCAATTTTAAAGATTAAAAATGTAGCAAATAACGTATTGTAATATTATGAAAAACATAGCAAATAATATTTGGCTACGTTATGAAAAATGTAGCAAATAACATTTAGCTATGTTATATAAAACGTAGTTAAAAATATTTTGCTACTTTTCTAAAAATATAGCTAAAATTTTTTGACTATTATAAAAAATGTAGTTAATAGTATTTGTCTACGAAGATAAAAAAAGTAGCTAAAAACTATTGAATACATTTTATTTTCGTAACTATAGGTGACATGTTTTACACATTTAGCTATGTCTTTTCCGTAGCCAAAATTCAATTTTGTGGTAGTCACACTATAATTTGGTATTTGGTTCAAGGTCATTTAGAAGAAAAGAACATAGTATGGTACACATTTATACAAAAGATATATAGCTTTTTGAGAAAAAAGTAAAAGCAAGGATCAAAACGTAACCAAACGATGTTGCCAATCCATTTCATATTTCATATAATTAAAAATTTATACTGGTACACTTATACTTCGGATTTCAAAAACATTCGATTATTGATTAAGTTAATCAATATAATGTTCTAAGTTCATATGACCTAATAATAACAATATTCCAAATCTAGTAGAAGTTTATATTTAAATATAACTGTTTATAAACTAATAAATAATTATATTTTATAAATTTATAAATTCATTCAATTTTTCATTCTTTTTTAATATAGAATTTTGTTTGGTATCATAGTTAATTTATAATTGCATTGAATATAATCTATATACATAAGGGGAAGGAGAGCAATAATATTTTAGCATCATTTGTTGCCAAATAATGATCTTTTAAAATCATCAAGCTCATTGTAAAGGGGGTCACCCATAAATGTATGATTTTCTTTTATAAGTAAGTAATATATTCTTTTCTTTTCTTTTTTTTGAAAAGTATATATTCATAACTAAAAAATTGATAAAGATACTATATTAGAATCGATAAAGTAGTTGCAACAGGCTTACATATATTCTTTTCTTTCTTCTTTTTGAAAAGTATATATTTTTTTCTTTCATAAGTAAAAAATTGATAAAAATAAAATAAATTCCACTTTATACTCTCGCTAGTCTCTAAGCTTTTTTTGGTATGATTACAATATATAATTATTAAGGATGCAATGAATACAATCGGACCGAGTGATCAATAAACTTCGTCACCCCAAAATAACATTGTAATTGCATTGTTTTAATTTTGAAGTTTTCATATATATAGTTGTTTTAAAAAATTAAATTAAAATAATTTCATTCTAATTAAAGGATTAGGATCTTTTGAATTACTCAAATTTAAACTTAAATGATTAATTTCGAGTATAGACAAAATTAAATTATCAACTGTAGCTATTGATTTTCTTATATTAAAATATAGTTATTACATTCATACAACATGAAAATATATTATTCTTAAAAGTAATTTTATGGAAAAATATTATATATTATACTAATAGAATAGATTTGCTTTTTATGTAAATACTTAACTAATAATAATGGTTGAGCAGAGCTACGACAATGTAAATGAATGAAAGTTATTTAGAGTTGCTTTCCACCTTATCTCCTAACAAGCAAGCAAGCAAAGAAAGCGCATAAAAATCAATAGTTATCAGATTCTGTAACTATTGACTCTAACAACATCACAGCTTCTGGTAAGTTTAAGAGATAACTATGTTGTGATATGGCTGTTCTAGTTCTTGTCTTCTTGGCCATTAACATTTTCTGGATTTTCAGGACTATAATTAAGTTTTCACTTTGTCTAGCATGGAGAACTCAGTTGTTCCTAGCAATGAAATGGAAGCAAACCAGCCTGCAAATCCTGAAGGTGGTGAAGGTCATAACCAACCTGAGGAGACAGGGACTGAGCATGCTATTTCCTTCATTCATAGCATGGATGAGAGATTCAGAACATTGATGGACTCAGATGCCAACGTCAAGGAAGAGGATAAAGGACATAAGCCCTTGATAGGACAGGTTCCAATCTTGTCAGGCATGGAAACTGAGCTCAAACAGTACTTCCATCCTCGTATCATGTCGATTGGTCCTGTCCACCATGGCAAGAACGACCTCGAGCAAGGCCAACAGTATAAACATCAGCTGACAAAACTTTTCATTGAAGAGAGCCAGCAGTCCAAAGAGAAACTATACGACAATATTCTTAATGAAATCGAGAGCTTCAAGAAATGCTACGATCAACAGGAGCTGCTAGAGAAGTTCCGTGGGGATGACAAGGAACTTGCATGGATGTTCTTTGTAGATGGATGTGCATTGATCCAATTTATTATCTGTTCTGTGTACTACGGGTTCTATTATGTGAACATTGGCGGTGATCAAAGAGACCTTATGGCAACAGATTTGATGCTGTTAGATAACCAGCTTCCCTTAGGAGTCCTCAACTTGGTTATGGGATTTAGTAAGGAAGGAGGAGAGTTGTACCAGAACGATCATCCTGTAGGAAAACAATCAAAGGAATTTAGACAGTTTATCTGTTGGTTCATCGAAATAAAAGACTTTGAAGCAGCCAGTGTGAAAGATAAGAGTTTTAACGAGGCTAATCATCTGCTTGAGCTCATTTGGATGAACTTCGTCAAAAAGGTTTGTTAAAACTACAAAAGGACCACCATTTGAAGCCTCTTTTGCTGTTGTTTAAGAATTATTCGACAAAAGCTCTCTTTTTTGAGTATATTAGCATTAATGGGGTCCCATAAACGTTTCTGCAGGAGAAAGATGATTATCCTCACGAAACTGAGCCAACTTCTCGATATTTACGCAGTGTTAAG
>JANQBM010029387.1:0-11004 GCA_025594535.1 Erythroxylum domingense | reverse complement strand
AGGAGCTTTTGTAAAATATGAGCAAAATCTCAATAACGCATACAAGATCCCAAGATGGAGGGATACCTTGACCACATCTGCTAATCTATGTGGGATTCTAAGGTATTCAGGTATGCTTTAGTTTGTATTGTCAATTCTAGTGAATGGTTCTTTTGCTTTTCATTCATTTATATTGTATTTCATAATTGGCAGAAATGATCATATGCTTATTAACATAATCGTTGAAGACATTTTGGAAAAGCTGAACCAATCAGTGACATGTAATGGTTTTGAGCACTTGGTTGGAATGGACTCACGGATTGAGGAAATAAAAAAGGTATTTACTATTAACTCACTGAAGATTCATATTTTAGGAATTTGGGGTATGGGCAATGTTAGGCAAAACTAGTGGACCATTTCTTATAAAAAGATTTGATCGCAAGATCTTAATTGTTCTTGATGATATGAATGATCGACTACAATTAGTCTTTAATTGTAGATTCATGTTGGTTTGGTTCAGGAGCAAAGATATTTTGAGGCAAACATACAAAAGCACTAGGTTCAATATAGGATCAAGTAGGATCGAGTAGGTTCAACCGTTCAAGTCGAATTGAGTCAGTTTAATTGGGGTCAAGTCGGGTAAAAAAGGATCGGGTCGAGCAATCCGCATATCTGTCCTACGAAAGAAGACGAAGAAAGAAGACTCTGTTCAGTTGCAGAGCTAATACGATATTGGTTGATGGTTAGACCATTTTGGTCTCTTCATTATTTGTCTTCCGCCCGTAAACTCCTGGTATTCTTTTTTCTATCTCTCTTCTAATAGGAGAAAAGCATAACCTTCAAATTTTAGTTTCAGTTTGCAAAATCTTATATTCATTTGATCTTGATTTCCCCCAAATTTTGGAGATCAATGCCTAATTACCTATTTTCCATGAACATCTCTTAAAATACAGCCAGAAGGCGCTTCCTGAGGCCATGGATAGGTCGGAGGTTCTTAAGGACAGGCGTAGAGAAGTTGGCATTGACTATTGCCAATCTCAAAGGGCTCAAGTATTTTCTAAATTGTTACCATTTGTTGGCTTTGTTGTATGTTGGAAGGTATTTTTATTAACCCTTAACAACTGTAATTTAATAGGGAAGTTGCCTAACGGCTTCAGCTTTGAAGGGAGATCGTCACAGACCAGCCTCTAATCCTATCATCATCATCATCATCCTCAGGTGGGACTTCCATCACAGAAGACAAGTCAGAACAGTGTTAGCAGTTTAAAGACACAAGAACATAAGTGGTTTTATGAGTTTGTGGAAGCGAGTGATATTAATCTCAATCATTCTTCACATGGCTCTGTAGAACTAGAGACTATACTTGGAAAAAAAAGGTATTTTCATTGTCCATTCTACGCACACGAAAACTATACTACGCGCACAAAGTATAGAACTAGAAACGACACTTGCAACAAAGATATTTTGAGGCAAATATACAAAAGCACTAGGTTCAGTATAGATAATATATTAAGTGTTCTTTTAGACAATTACCTTGTTACTTATTCAAAAAACATGTTGGAAATGCATGACTTGTTACAAGAAACGGGAAAGGAAATCGTTCGTCAAGAAGCTAAGTATCCGAATCAACATAGTAGATTATGGGATCTTGAAGACATTTATGAATTATTTGCGGAGAATAAGGTAAAATCTTTAAGATATTTAAACCATTGCCCTCTATTTTTAATAGTCTCTTATATTTTTTGATTTATTGAAATAAGTTACTTTTTCCATATTAACTTATGTAGGTATTTGGTTGTTTGTTAGGAAGCTGAAACAGTGGAGAACACAATTCTTGATGTGACTAAGATAAAAGAGATAGATTTAAATCCGAAAGTGTTTATGAAGATGCTTAATCTTAAGTTTCTCAATTTTTGCGGAACCCCTAAGAAAAAAAGTAATTTATATCTTTCTCGAGGTCTTGGTTATCTTTCCAATAAGATAAGGTATTTTTGGTGGAATGGATTTCATTGCATTCTTTTTCACCTAGTTTCGAACCAGAGAATCTTATGGTGCTTAGATTACCCAAAAGCAACATAAAGCAATTATGGAAAGGAACCAAGGTCCTTAAATTATATACTACTTAACACTTTAATTTATTGTTGTTTCTTGTAATAAAAGTTGAAAGTAACAAATGAATCCTTTTGTTATTTGTTTTAATCACAGGGATATTCAGTGACATCTCAACAGACATATGGAATGTATTGAATGTTGGGTTCGATTGTTAATAGTTTTTGCAGTTTACTTAAAGTTTCCTCCTACAGTTATGGAAGTCAATTGAGCAAGTTAACGTCCCTAAGTTTTGTGAACATCAAAAACATAACTCATCTTCCAAGTAGTGGAAGTGGACTTCTAGAAGGTCTTGAAGTTCTTGATCTGAGGGGTTGTTCAAATTTGGATACATTCCCAGAAATTTCAAGTAACATAAAGAAGCTATACTTAGATGGGACTGCTATAAAACAGGTACCTTCATCATCAGTTGAACTCCTCGGCAAATTGAAGTCATTATGGATGAGATGTTGTAGAGGGCTTGAAAGCCTTCCAAGCAGCTTTTTTAATAAGTTAACATCTCTTATTGAAAAAGTAATAATAAAAAAGTATAACATCTCTTATTAAAAAAGCAACTTTGGTGCGTCTTGAGTTAAGTAACACAACCATAGAGGAGTTGCCGTCATCTATTGGCAATCTCAGAGGGCTCAAGCATTTATGTTTTGAAATTTGTTTTATAAAAGATCACCCTGTATTGGCCTTGTCATTGGATGACAACTCTTCTTTACAGTACTTAACCCTTTTCAACTGTAATTTGAGAGAATTGCCTGAGGATTTGAGCATTTTGTGTTACTGTTATGTAGAAAAACTAGATTTGCAAATGATTTTGATAGAATCCCTGCAACCATCAATCGACTTTCACGGTTGAAATATCTTGATATATGCTACTGTTAAAGGCTTCAATCTTTGCCAGAACTTCCGTTAAGTGTCTCCACATTATATGCTGATTATTGTAGATCACTAGAACAAGTATGGACCCTTAAACATCTAGTCCTTGACTCACAAGAGCGTGATGGACAAGAATTCAGTTTATGGAATTGCTTAAAGTTGGATGAAGATGAATGCCAGGTACTCGCCAATGCACTGTTAAGGAATCATCTAACTGCTTTTTCTAGAATGCAAATGCAGTGGTATGTGAGACTCTTTCTTTCTCTCTTTCTTTATTTGTGTCTGTATGATCATTAATTTGTGTTGTTCAGGCACGGTTTGAAATGATCTATCCAGGAAGTAGAATGCCAAAGTGGGTCAAGTATCAAAGCATGGGTGATTCCATTCAAACCCCCCTTCCTTCTCATTGGTTTAATCATCCCTTTTTGGGATTTGCTTTCTATGTATTCTTTGATTCTGTTGGAGACATTAGCGATCTTAGATATGACTGCTATTTTGGAGATAGGCACCATTTCTCCTCCTTTGATGCATGTATCGTAGACTATTTGAACTTGATGAAGCAGATAAAGAGCATATGTTAAGTCTTCCTTAGTAAAAAGTTTTGTGATTGGATATGTAAATGTGGTGATTGTGAAGAGGATGTAGTCTTTTTTAAGTTCACTTTATGCATGTCTAAGTGTACAATCAAAAAGTGTGGGGTCATTCCACTGTACGGCCAAGAAGATCGGCATAAATTCTGTCAAACATTTGGCTTTCCTTCTCCAGTGTCTACGTTGAAGACTGAAGAAGTTGAATGAAATGAAGAGGTCACTGCTTCAACTTCTGTTTGCAATTTCATTGTGCTGTTGTTACTGGAACAGAGGAGACTTCGCCATTTATTGCAGAACAAATTTGGACCATTAAACAACTACCCCTTGGCTCACAAGTGCAGGGGAAGATGCCTTTTATGGAATTGCTTAAAATGGGAAGAAAATGGATGCTAGGTGGTTGCAAATGCACTGTTGAGGAATCATCTAACTGCTTTTACAAGAAATCAAATGCAGAAACTATTGGTATTTGACTTTCTGTTACAGACCCGAAGGTGAGATCGAGTTACAGAGCGGTTACTTGAGAAATCAACCTATAAACTTTGAAGAGATGAATGTTTATTTGATTTTCTTCCTTTGTTACCTGTGGTGAATGACGATATAGGCTCGTTAAGAGAGAACCTAAAGATCTCTTAAATTTAGAATTTGAGATAAAATTTCTTCTTTTTCCGTTCCCACTTACAACTTTAATAAGATGAAAATAACCAACTCTACTATAGTAAAGTTGGTGTGAAGAAAAGCAAACAAACACTAACAGTTCCCACAATTTTTTCTTTCAAAGTAGCATATAGTAGGCTGAGGAATAACTTGTGTTCATGAATTTTCATCTTTTGTTCTTTGTTTTTTCTTTTGACCTCTACTATACAGTAGAATATTGAAAGCTTTTCTACTCAAACTCTCTATTTCTATACATTGAGATCAATTAGGTATAATCTGCAGTTTGACTACACTGGCAGTGGCAACATCTCCTTATTCTTAACACAAATGTAGCTTAAGCCACCATCATTGACTTAAGTATGCAGCCACAGAGAAGTTGCCATCGTCTATTGGCAATCTCAAAGGGCTCAATGATTTACATGCGTCTTATTTAAATTTTGAAAATGGTTTCGTACAAGACCATCATGCATTGGCTTTGTAAGGTTCACAATTGTAATTTAAGGGAATTGCTTGAGGATTTAACGACACATTGAACGTGGGTCTATCAAAAATAGCCTCTTTATTAGATAAGGGTAAGGCTGCGTGTCATCGAATCTCTCCAAACTCTACGCTTCGGTGAGACTTTAACTAGGTGTTGACGATGATGCTTGAGGATTTGAGTTTTTTATCTTCTTTAGAATTTCTAGATTTAAGTCTAAATGATTTTGAGGGAATCCTGCAACCATCAAACAATTTTCACGATTGAAATATCTTAATGTAGACAACTGCAAAAGACTTCTATCCTTGCCAAAACTTCCGTCGAGTGTCTTCACATTACTCGCCAACGATTGTAGATCACTTGAACAAATATGGACCCTTAAACTAGTTCTTGGCTCGCAGGTGTGTAGGAGAAGATTCCATTGATGGAATTGCTTAAAGATGGAAGAATATGAATGTCAAGCAGTAGTAAATGCACTGATGTACCTAACTACTCATTCAAGAATTCAAAGGCAAAAATTAGTATTTAACTGTCTGTCTTTCTCTCTTTATTTATTTAGGTATAATCGTTAATTTGTGTTATAACTTGGTGTTGGTCAGGCCCAGTTTGAAGTTATCTATCGAGGAAGTAGAATATAAGAGTAGGTCAAGTATTAAAGCATGGATGATCCGTTCAAATATCCCTTCCTTTTCATTGGTTTAATCATCGTTTTCTGGGATTTGGTTTCTATGTGAATTACTGTGATGGACTAAAGTTCAATCTTAGATATGATTGCTATTTTGGAAACAATTACCACTTCTTCTCTGTCGATTCTAAACCATTGTTCGTCCGGAAGAAAGCTAAAGGGCATACGATAGTCTGGATTAGTAGAAGATTTTGTGAATGGGTATGCATACATGGTAACACTGAAAAGGATAAAATTAAGAGGTGAATCATACATATTTCTCTGTTCTGAAATCCGATAAAAACTTAAGCGAAGAGAAAATATTAAATCTGATTTTTAATAAATTAATGATGAATCAGACTGATTAGACAAAAAGAAAACAAGTCAAAGCTCCTTCAACTGTGAATGTCTGATATGAGGCAGGAATTTGGAGTCTTGATGCTTTGAGAAGAAAAGGGAACCACACCAAAAGAAGCATTCTCAATCATGGCCCTTCCAAAACAGTGAAGTATTGATCAGCACATCTGATTTAGCCTAGAACTTTAACAAGACTAATTTCACTTGTAAACTTGACACAGGAAGCTGGTTACGGAGGAAACTACGGAAGATTTCATCAGGTGAAATGCCTCAGCACATCATTTCTTTACTCCATTTTGAATCTGCTATTTAAACTAACTTTCTCTCGAAAAGATGGAGACTTCTATGGGAGAAGTGATAAGTAAAACATGGCAAAAAAGAGGATATTGCTACTGCAAGCTCTAGCTTTCTGAACAGTTTCAATGAGCAGAATTGGTCAAAAAACACCCAAAAGTTTGAGTTCCACTTTGACAACGAAGATCTGGTCCTAGCTATTGTTGGTCCTAACGTCAGCAGCTCTATCTGAAGCCGCGTCTCTAGCGATGAACAGCTTCTTTTTAGTTTCATCATAGGCATCAGCCGCTTTCTCTTTCCCGTAACTCATTGCTCCATCCATTCTGTCTTTAACCTCATCAGCCGAATCCGAAGCAACGTCTGTCACCATCTTCAGCCTTTGTTTAGCTCCATCATAGGCATCTGCTGCTTTAACTTCTCCATATTCCATTGCATCAGCCATTGTTTCTTTCGTATCACTAGCTCTTTCAGAGGCCTATTTCATAGCTTCATCCGCCTTCCCTGAAGCATATTCCTTCATATCACCTATCTTTCGGCGTGCTATGTTGGCTGCCTCTATGATTTTTTCAGAAGCATACCTTGATAATTCTGGAAAGATAAGATCAGCCACAAGTGCGGGGTCATTCCATTGTATGCCCAAAAAGAGGTTAAAGATAGAAGAAGAATGAAATTATTCAAGTTCACTGCTTCAACTAGGTGAGTTATACATGTTACTCTGTTCTGAGTTCCCACAAAAGCTGTTGATGAGAGAAATTATTAAATCTGATTTGTTTGGAGTAGGAGTTCTTTAATCATTTTACGTTCTTGTCATCGAGTATAATAAAAGCTACTTCATCTTTCAGATCAAGAATGTAAGATCTTCAAGATGGATGGTACATATGAAGACAAAGTTAAGATAGATTGCTTCAGAGATTTCACGCTTCAATATCTTCAAGATCGATCATAGCAACGTATGCAAAGTTCATAAAATGAGAGGAAACAGAGATTTCATGCTTCACGACATGCCATGAGGCAAGTATCTATCTCATTCATTTCAAAACTGATCTGATACATAATTCAGTCCCAAAATGTTTACCTCCTTCAGGATATCCGGAGTTATATTGTACCTCTGCCCAAAAGCTCAAGAAAATAAATACAAGAAACTATCAGAAAAAACCTTTGTTGGATAGATCACTTCCAAGACGAAAATTTGAAAAGGCGATTGGGAAATCGCTATCTTCAAACTTTTGAGAGTGTGGCAAGATCTCAATGTAACATATATCCTTGAATGATGTTATAACAAAAATCTTTATACCATCCTGCAGCAGTTCGGGTGGTAAGGTGCATTAGTCATCAATGTAAAATGGTTCCAAATAAAACAGAACGCAAGAAAACTAATACAAAAGCTTACATAAATTTGAAAGTTAGACTCAAGAACCTTTCTTTTATATGTTCCAATTAGCAAACAAGAACACAGAAACATAGAGAGAATCAGTAAAACAAAACGGAAACATTGAAACAGTAGAAGTTGCTCATTCAGAATCTGCAGCAGCTTGCAATGTGACATGTTCACCTCATTCACCACTCCTAATACCAACCATAGAATAAACAGAGTAAACATGAATTCATTTTAGAAAGCTTTTACAGGGAAACAAAGAAAAACAGGGAGCAGCAACAAACTTGTTCATTTTCTTCAAATATTCACCAAAATACATTGGAAAGTAACCCTCATGCGTTTGTCGGTTACATGAACGAATGATTCAGAGTTACAAGAATGACATAAGTTGGAACTAATGACATGAAAAGAGTGTTAGAAAGAAAATACATACACGTGCAGCCATAAACGAAGTTTCCTCTCTTCCACCACCTACTGGGAGCATTGAACTTGAAGCAGTGACTTCATTTCATTCAACTTCTTCTATTTTCACCATGGACACTGGAGGAGGAAAGTTGAATTTGTGACAGAATTCATCATGATCTTCTTGGGTGTACAGTGGAATGATCCCACACTTTTTGATTATGTAGTTAGACATGCTGAACTTGAAAAAGGCTACATCCTCTTTAAAATGACCATATCCACGTACCAATGCACGAAGCTTTTTACTGATGAAGACTAACATATGTTCTTTATCTGCTCTGGGAAGTGGACCATACATTCTATCAAAGGAGGAGAAATGGTGACTGTCTCCAAAATAGCATTCATATCTAAGATTGCAAATTCTTTCTCGATCATACTCCACAGAATCAAGGCACAGATAGAAAGCAAATCCCAGAAAAAGATGATTAAACCAATGAGAAGGAAGGTGGATTCGAATGGAATCACCCAAGCTTTGATACTTGACCCACTCTGGTGTTCTACTTCCTGGATAGACCATTCCAAAATATGTCTGGACAGCACAAATGTCTACTCAAACTAATGATTATACAGACCCAGATAAAGAAAGAGAAAAAGATAGAGATTTACGTACCAATGATTTCTGCATTTGAATTCTTGTATGAGCAGTTAGATAATTTCTCAACAGTGCATTTACTACTGTCTGGCATTCATCTTCATCTAACTTCAAGCAATTCCATAAACGGAAGCTGTAGGCAGGTTCTCGTGAGTCAAGGGGTAGTTGTTTAAGGGTCCATATTTGTTTCAGCAATATACAACCACGGGCGTATAATTTGGAGACACTTGATGGAAGTTCAGGCAAGGATAGAAGCCTTTTGCAGTTGTCTATATAAAGATATTTCAATCTTGAAAGTTGTTTGATAGTGGCAGGGATTCTTTCAAAATCATTTTGGCTCAAATATAGAAATTTTACAGAAGATAAAAAGCTCAAGTCCTCAGGCAATTCCCTCAAATTACAGTTGGAAAGGTTTAAACTTAGTAACGACGAACCCAATCCATGGTGGTCTTCTAAAAAACAACTTTTGAAACTTTTTGTGCAAAAATCAAACTTCCGACAATTTCTCATCCTTAACTCCTTGAGCCCTTTAAGATTGCTGATAGAAGATGGCAACTTCTCTATAGCTGTCTCACTTAAGAAAAGATACTTCAGATTATCCATGGGCTCCAAGACTTCAGGAAGTGCCTTAAAGCGTGAGCATCCATCCAGATCAAGTTCTTTGAGAGATGTTAACTTGCTAAAAAAGTTGCTTGGAAGGCTTTCAAGCTCTCTACAATCTCTCATCAATAAGTACTTCAATTTGCTTAGGAGTTCAACTGATGACAAAGGTACCTGTTTTATAGCAGTTTTATTTAAGCTTAGGTCCTTTATGTTGCTTGAAATTTCTGGAAATGTATTCAAATTTGAGCAACCCCATAGATCAAGAACTTCAAGAGCTTCTAGAAACCCACTTCTACTGTTGGGAAGATGAGTTATGCTTTTGTTCTTTACTAAACTTAGGGAAGTTAACCTTGCCAATCTCCAAAAGCCACTGACAATCATACTGGACATCCGATATTTAAGTTGAGGTAACACCGAATCTTCCTGTAACTAACAAAAATAATAAAAGAATTAATTAATCCAATCTAGTATTACTTTCAACTTTTTAAGTAGTGTATAATTTTTGTACCTGAGCTCCGTTCCATAATTGTCTGATGTTGCTATTGGATAATTTAAGCACTATAAGATTTTCTGGTTGGAAATTAGGTGGAAAAGATTCTAATGGATACTTATCCCACCTAAGATACCTTAACGTATTAGGAAGATAATCAAGATTTTGAGAGAGATGTAGATTACTTTCTCCATAAAAATTGAGAAATTTAAGGTTAGGCATCTTCATAAACACTTTCGGATTTAAATTTACCTCCCTTATTTTAGATAAATCTAGAATGATACTTTCCACCCTCTCAGCCTCCTAACAAAAAACAAAATATATACATAAGTTATTATGGCAATAAAAAATCTCCAGTAAATTAGGAATTAAAATTTTCTTACCTTATTTCCTACAAATACTTCATAAATGTCTTTGGGATCCCATAACCTACTACGTTGATTAGGATATTTAGCTTCTTGACGAACAATTTCCTTTCCCATTTCTTGCAACAAATCATGCATTTCTAACATGCCTTTGGAAGTATCTAAGAGGCATTTGTCTTCAAGAACACTAATTATAATGTCTGCATTGAAACCATAACTTTTAAGCACTTTCTTCACAACATATGTGCTATCAGATTTGAAGAAACATGCAATGTCAAGAAAGATATCCTTCTCCACTCTGTTTAAGCCATTGTAACTAATTTGTAGCACCTGTTGAATATTCTTATTTGAAACTTTTGACAATTGATCCAATGTACTTCTCCACTCATTTTGCTTTTTCCCGACTAGAGCAGAACCTAAAACCTTCAAAGCCAAAGGATTGCCTTGTACATATTTCATAATCGAGTTTGACAAAGACAAATAATCGTCCCTTGGATATTTTTGGTTGAAGGCACTCTTACTAAAAAGTTGGAGGGCTTCATCATAATTTAATGGTTTAACTTCATATATAAAATCAACCCTCTCTCCAAATACCTGCCTATCTCTACTAGTAATGAGAATCATGCTTCCTGACTTGAACCAACATGGATTTCCAATCAAAGAATCTAATTGTAGCGGATCATTCACATCGTCAAGAACAATTAACATCTTCTTGCAACCAAGTATTCTTTTAAGAAATGGTCCAACTCCACCACTAAACATATTTTGTATTGGATTTTCTTCCCCTAATGCTTTTGAAAAAAGTTCTTCCTGTAACTTCTGCATTCCACCATTTTCTGAATTTTGTCTCACATTATGTATAAAGCAACGACCTTGGAATTGATAGGACATCTTATGATATATTACTTCAGCCGTAGTAGTTTTACCAACACCGCCCATCCCCCAAATTCCTAAAATACGAATCTCCGATGAGTTAATAGTAAATACTTCTTTTATTTCTTCAATGCGCGAGTTCATTCCAACTAAGTGCTCAAAATCATCATATGCCGTCGAATGGTTTAGTTTTTCCAAAATGTTCTTAACGATTTTGTTAATAAGCACATGATCATTCCTGAAAATTATGAA
>JANQBM010029359.1:0-11005 GCA_025594535.1 Erythroxylum domingense | reverse complement strand
GAGATGTATTGTTTGAGTTCAGCATCAAGTTGCTGAATCTGAGCTTTGTAAGAATGATACATCTTTTGTATCTGTTCCGCAACAGAATTGACTTTACGATGAGTAGCAGTATTTTGTTGACAAATTCCATCCAGCTTGGAATCAATCCTTCTCAGAACTTTGTTCTGAGCTATTGCATTAGATGTCTGCCAGTTGAGAACTTCATCACTAGTATTTGACAATGGAACTCCTTGTGAAGATATTCCTGACGTTCTGATATAAGGGTTGAAGATAAACCGCTGTGATTCATCAGTACTCCTGGATAAATGAGGAAAGTTATTCTCATCTGGTTGTACCATCATGTAGGGTACAGGAGTAGGAGTTGTAACAGGAATAGCTGGCTGAGGTCTACATAATCCACCAGTAGATCTGCAGGTATTTGACATTGAACTTGGAGACGATTGGAGCATATCTCTAAGAGACTTTGGTCTGGATCTTTCTATCATAGCAAGTAGACCATTATGATCGTCTGTATCTGAATCCTCATGACGAGGATAGTCACGAGAAGGCAAGCACCTGGATTTGGGCTTGGATTTCTTCTTCCTTCTCCGTTGATATCTTGGATCATCATCGTCAGAGTTTGACTCTGGGTTGAGACAGATCTCATAGTCTAGTTCGCACATGGATGGGTCGGCATCCCATATAAAGTGTCCACGATGATGACTTACATAGACTAGATCTCCATTAGATTTGAAATAATGAATAGGAGGACCGTCTTTACCTTCCGTATGAGAAAATATGAGCTGGATCTTAAGGCTTGTTGTCCTATATGATAGATTTGGTAGATCTTGTACTTCCATGGGCTGGATCATCAGGATGGATCCTGATGTAGATGGACCAGGCGTGTCGTCGCTAGGTCTGGTGTAGATGGATTTGACTGAACCATCTCTCAGAGTCTTCATAATCGGAGGAGTTGTAGTATGAAAAGAATGTCGGTGAGGCGCGTGGAATACCTTCTAGTAGTTGGTAATCCATTCTGTAGGCATTAAATTTTTAAGCTCCTGTGCAGACAACTGCTTCGGGATCTGAATGATAGTTATCTGATTATTGGCAACATCAGCAACCATGTAGAGAGCATCCGAAGTGGAGTTGGGAAAGTTTGTATCTAGCACATGATTCTGTAGACGATAGATCATCTGGTGATGTAAAGTAGCCATGATGGCTATAGGATCTTGATCTGCTCCAGTGATCTGGATCTAAACTTATAGGCTTTCGGACAACGTAGGATCATCCAACCTGATGTTGAAATCAAGTGCTATGATCAATATGACACTTCCTTTATCAAGTGTTGTCAGTAAGGTACCAATAAGAGCATTTTGGTACGTAGTGTAGGCAGTGTCCAAGAGAGATACCCTGGCTGTCGCAGGAATACCCTTTCTTCCATGTAAGGTAAGAACAAGGCGTATAGCTCCAACATGAAGATGTGTATGATTTTGTTCACTCCATAAGGCAATCAACTCCTTAGGGATTTCAAGCTTTACGTATTGTTCTGCTGTTATAGATCTGAGACCACATTGTTCCAATCTGGAACTTTGGATGATTTCCTTCACACGAGGTCTATTAGTAGATAGCACACTCCTAATACTTCTCGTCCAAGAACGGTAACGAGAATATATACTGTAAGGACTCAACAAAGGTAAAGAAGACTCACAAACACGGTTTTCTATAGGCACATGAGTAATTTCAACAAGGTTTTCTATTTTGTTTGATAATACACGCTTCACACTTCTAGGCAAACTAGCTAAAGACAAACTAGAAGATAAGTGTACTGGATCTTCAGAAATTTCCATGAATTCTTATGCGACTCTCTTCTTCTTTTTACTTCTGTTTTTCCTGAAATATTTCCCCCTGGCAAAGATGCGAAGGTTGTTTCCAAGTACCTTACGAGCAGTAGTAAGATACTAAGTGAGAAGTATCTTACTTCTCCCCTCCTGATCAACCCCATGCCCCCTTGCGGAAAAGCTGGAAATAGGTTGTTGGAGAACTCATTGGTGTGAATCTCTCCTACCGACTACCCAAAGGAGATAGAAGGTAAACTTATTCCCTGTCCGGAGCTTGAAGTTCTACAGGAAGACGCCAAGAGTTGGGAGGCCTGTCTTGTGGGTTTTTTTCTTTGAGCACCAACCCTTTTTCCCTCTTATACACCGATGGGCTACTAAACAATGAAAAGGTAAAGGCTTGATTGATATCCTACTCTTTAAGGAAAACATCATTCTGTTTAAATTTTTAACCATAGCTGAAGCTCACAAAGTTTTAGAAGAGGGTCCATGGCACTATGGAAATCAACCTCTTTTCTTACAACAATGGCAACCATGTCTTAATCTAGAAACTGTAAAGGTGCAGAGTGTCCCATTATGGATCAACTTCGATAACATCCCCCTTGAGTACTCGACAACCCAAGGACTCAGCTCGTTGGCTAGCTTTGTAGGGAAACTTGTTTGCTTTAATGAGCATACTTCCATGAAGAAGAGAATAGGTTATGCGAGGATTTGCGTGAGTGTGGAACTATCTAAGGAGTTGCCTGAAGTCATCCCTATTATGCGACTGGATGATGGTCATCGATTGAGGGAGGATCATGTTGAAATATCCTATGACTAGAAGCCCCCATACAAGTTCATGGGAAAGTTTGGAAAGCAACTGGGAAAGTGTTTAAAACTGGTTATTACCAAGAACTTGTGAATATGCTGCAGACAGGATAGGATGATGCTACCCCTGCTATTGATGACACCTCCCCCCATCCTGGGTTGGAAGAGACTCGAACTGAACATGGGGAGGCATCACCGATCTTAAAGGAGCCTGACCCATACTCTGATCCTTCTCTGACCAATTCACTGGACACCCCCCTGCGTTCCGAATGCCACCAGCAGCCCACTCCAATCTCCTGTGGAAGCAAGTACCCATAAGCTTCACATCCCTCCATTTACACTGAATGAGAACAATTTTGTTCTGGGCACAGAGGGGGATGCCAACCCTCCATTGACTC
Organism: Erythroxylum domingense; assembly: GCA_025594535.1. Lineage (NCBI taxonomy): Eukaryota > Viridiplantae > Streptophyta > Magnoliopsida > Malpighiales > Erythroxylaceae > Erythroxylum > Erythroxylum domingense. The sequence continues at coordinate 7,983 of JANQBM010029359.1, read as the reverse complement.
TTGTTGAAACCATAGATTTGCAAAACTAGTCCTCCACAACACCTGAACCGTTTCAGACAGTGGAAAGAAGACGCTCCCAATGGGGCAAGAAGAAAAACTCTAGATATACATATTAATGTCCATACTTGTATGGAATGTACGCGGGTTGAATTGCCCAACAAAGAAAATGACTTTAAGGGATTTTGTCATGAGAGAAAAGACTCAAGTAGTAGGTCTTTTGGAAATGAAAATAAGAGTTGACAAGGTGGCCAAATTGAGGATACTTGGCTCTCAATGGAAATTTATAAATTTCCAACCACTCTCATCATGCTCTAGGAAAAATAATTATATGTTATAGTGAGGATGTCATCACAGTGGATACTCTTCATGCAACAGCCTAGATGCTGGACTTTCGGATTCATTTTCTACAATAGAATACAACTATCATTATTTTTTTCATCTATGCTAGTAACTTTGCAGTCCAGAGATGTTAATTATGGACTGATTTAGCAACCCTCTGCCCTCACATTACATTCCCTTAGCTGATCTGTGGTGACTTCAATACCACACTCTATCCTTCAAAAGCTCAAGGAAATTGCAGCCTCAGGAATTACTCTTCAAACCTCAAAGATTGTATTGATCTTCTTAGAGTGGCAAACCTGAAACAGATGGGGTACAATTATTCATGGACAAATAAGCAAATTTCCAGATGGTTCATCAAGAAGAAGTTAGATAAAGCTCTTATAAATGCTAATTGGATGGCCTCCTTCCCAGACAACTTTGCCAACTTCAAAGAGCCCCTTTTCTCTGACCATACTCCTGTCATCATTGCCAACTTATTTCAGCATACACACCAACTATATCCTTTTCGATTTAATAATTTCTTAGCCAAAGATCCCAGGTTTATTGATGTATGTCGTGATGGTGCTGATGTGGTAATAAGGGGTACCATGTAATTCACATGTGTCCAAAAACTCAAGGGCATTAAGTATGCCCTAAAGATGCTCAATTCTTTACTAAATCTGAATACTACTTTAGTAGTCCAAGCCACCCGATAGGAATTGATTACCATTCAAAGGACTTGAGCCACACACCCCAAGATCCTCTCAATATAGATCACGAAAAGCAAGCCTTACCAAAGTACATGACCACTGTTCAACATCATTCCTCCTTACTCCAGTAGAGAGCAAGGGTAAATTGGCTTAAAGAAAGTGACAAGTGCACTAAATTTTTCTTTAACACTGTCATGGCTCAGAGGAATCAAAACCGCATCCATATTATCAATAAGGAGGATGACAACCAACTCCATGACCTTCAAGAAATCCAACAGGAAGCAGTTCGCTACTTCTCAGCCTTACTTGGCACTCCTATCTTGGCTTAGGGGCCTCTCAATGCCCTCTCTAGAATTATCTCCAAACGGATTTCCAATGATGATGCATCTTCTCTAGCTAGGCTGGTAGAGGATAATGAGATAGAGGTTGTGCTTTTTGCTATGGATGGGAATAAAGCCCCGGGACTAGATGGGTTCAATGCCTTATATTTCCAGAAATTATGGGAGGTCACTGGACCATTCATTAAGGATGTAGTTCAGGAATTTTTTTCAAGGGGATAATTATTTAATGAGATCAAAAAAACATTCTTATGTTTGATTTCCAAATGCTCTAACCCCTTGAACTTTAATGATTTTACGTCAATTACTTGTTCGAATGTTCTATATAAGCTCTTCTCCAAGATTCTGGCGAAGAGATTGCAACAGGTTCTTTCTCCTCTCATTAGTGACACTCAAGGTGCATTCTTGCGTAGACATATTGGCGACAATATCCTCATTGTTCATAAGCTTTTAAAAGGATATGCTAGGCATCATTCCCGACCAAATTGCACTATCGAAATTAACTTTCGCAAGGCTTTTGATAGTGTTAGTTAGAGTTTTCTTTAGGCCATGTTAGAAGCACATGGCTTCCCTACCATTTTCATTCACTGGCTGAAGGAATGCATCTCTACCGCAAGCTTCTCCATGCTCATTAATGGTATTCCTTTGGGGTACTTCAAGGCTGCTAAAAGGTTATGACAAGGAGATCCCCTATCGCCTTATTTATTTATCCTATGCATGGAAACACTGAGCTCTCTCATCACCAAGGAGGTGGAAGTAAACTCTAACTTTAGCTATCATTCGCGCACTAAGAAGGTAAAATTGACTCACCTTTCTTTTGCTGATGATCAACTACTTTTTTGTAGAGCAAAGCTTGATTCTATTGATACATTTAGGTGAGCATTGTTGAGGTTTACTAGTCTATTGGGCTTGGAAATCGATTTCCATAAGAGCCAAGTCATCCTATCTCGAAGTGCTCTTCCCTTGGAAGAGTCTATCATTCAGGCCACTGGCATGACTATGCAGAGCCCCCCACTGATGTACTTGGGGTTGCCCATCTTTATTAAAAGGCTGAGGTATGTTGAATGTCTTCCCCTCATTAAAAAATTTCAAAAGAGGCTACATCATTGGACTAACCGGTTCCTCACACATGCGAGCAAACTACAACTCATCAAATCAGTTCTCAATTCCATACACATCTATTGGAGTTTTCATGTTTTCTTATCTAAGAATGTTATCAAAATGGTGGAGCACCTCTTCAGGACCTTTCTATGGAACCACCCCACTGGAACTCAAGGCATCACCAAGGTCAAATGGTTAGATATCTGTGTCCCTAAGGTAGAAGAAGGATTAAATATAACTCCTTTAAAGCTCACAATTCAGACTCTTATCCTCAAGAGACTATGGTAGATTCTTGACGACAAACAAACGACATGGATTCGTTGGCTCCACTCATACTTCCTTAAAGGTAGGAGCACATGGGAAACCATCACACAACCTTCTCAGTCCTAGTTTTTGGATGAGATGGTCCTCCTCAAGAACTCAGTTCAGCATGATGTTGTTTGCAAAATTGGAGATCGACCTCAGGTCTTATTTTGGTTTGATAACTGGACAGGACATGATCTTATCTTTCAGCACCAAACCTCTAATCCCAGTCTCTTATCCGTCCCTATTACCACTAAGATGAACTCTTTTATCAGAGGGAATATATGGGACTTCCCTGATCATCTATTCCACTTCTAACCCCCTTATCCCCCTTCATCTTATCTCGATTCCTTCCTGTGGAAAAATTGGCTTATCCATTAACTGAAGAGCCGATGTATGCTTGATCTCCTTTAGGTGAGACAACCTCGGGTTGCCTAGAGCAGCATTATTTGGCATAGGGATCTCCCCCAAGGTATCGTTTCTCCTCTGGTTGACTATGAAAAATAAGCTCAGCACAGCTGAACGCATTCCTTACGTTAATATGGATCGCCATTACCCTCTTTGCTTAACACAAGCGGAGTCATAAGACCACCTCTTTTTTTATGCCCCACTACTTCGATGGTCTAGACACAGGTCATATCCTTCTGTAGGTTGAGACTTTCAGATACTTCACTGTATGCTATCATCAGTTAGCTGACTAGTTGCCTGTCTTTTACTAAAGATGAAAGAACATGATTAACCATAGCTATAGGGCTAACAATCTAATCCATTGGGATATGGCGTAATGTGAGAAAATTTCAGGTCATAAGCAGAACCAAGGAGCAGATAACGGCAGACATAATACGCGGAATTAGTGATCTATTTTTAATACAAAATTATCTGCTATCAAATTAAAAACCATCATCTAGAAGCCTATACATTGCCTTCCTCTCTTTATAGCTGATGTCGTAGTATTTGTTGCGCATATTGTGTGTTAAGGGTTCTATCCTTGGACATCTAACACTCTGTAACTCTATTTTTGCTAATTCAAATTTTCTTTTTCAAAATTTTTTTTTTCTGGATTTGAAACAACGTATAATTTTCGGAGGTATTTATGTTAGGAGATTATTCCATACAAGCTAGGTGCCAAGTTTGTAACGTCCTATTACCTACCTATACGGCTAGAACAGTTACTTATGAGAAACTTATATGACTTAAGATAAATGCACATTAGACATAAGTTACTTGTGACTTACTTACTGTTTTGGCACATTCATTGGCATTTTCGGGTAAATGGAGAGTCAGTGGAGATAAATAGCACACATAAGGGACATGAAATGGACCCACGTATTGTATTGTTTAAGTTAGGAAGAATCCACTACAGTTTGTAATTATGACAAATGGTGAGTCAGAGGAGATAAACAGTACACGTGAGGGACATGGAATGGACTCATGTATTATATTGTTTAAGTTAGGAAGAATCTACCATAGTTTCCCATTCCTTACTGAAATACTCCACATTGCGATTCTCTCCCCTGACTTTTGTCATCGAATAGCACGTTAGCAACTTTTTGTGGTGTTAACTTCCACATTCAGTGTTAGAGTACTTATTAAGCAAGTAAGTGATTGTAATATTGCTTCACTGTATAAATAAGCATGTGCATGTTGGATATATATATTTGCATGAAAAGGGTTCACAGTGTAGAGAATAGATATGAGGGTTCTGGATGTTGGTGAAATTGAAAAGAAAATGCAGAAAGAACATGCAAGTATGAATAGTAGTCCGCGATTTTGGTATTTATGTGAGTTTTGGCTTTTTGAGTTATTTGGTGTTCTGGAGCTAAAAAGGGAATATTGTAGATGACGTTTTTATGCTTGAAGGTATAATAACAATGAAAATGATGTATAGAATTCGTATAGGCACGAAAGATGATATGTTCTGCTCCTTCTGTCTTCTGTATCGTCTGTGAAGATGTATCCTACGTGATGACGTCAGCTTCCTCTAGGTGACGTCATCTTCCTCTGTAAGGATACATCGTCTGTAAAGATGGATCCTTTATGAGTCATTCTCTTCTGTAAGCTATCTTCTTCTGTAAGCTACCTCCTTGTGTGAGGATGCATCGTCTGTCAAGATGTAGTCCTCTATGAACCAGCTTCGTCTGTGTTTTGATTCCTCTGTGAACAAACTTCTTCTGTATTGCTTCTTCTGTGATGACGTCAACTTCCTCTGGGTGATGTCATCTTCCTCTGTATTGTTTCGTCTATGTTTTGGTTTCCTCTGTCTTTTGCTTCGTCTGCATATCGCTTCATTTGCTTCTTGCATTCATCTGCTTTCTACCTAAGTGGTCGAACTTCTTCTGTGTTACTGTTCATGAACTTCTTCTGTGTTACTGTTCATGAACTTCTTCTATGTTACTGTTCATGAACTTCCTCTGTGTTACTATTCACGAACTTCTTCTGTGTTATTGTTCATGAACTTCCTCTGTGTTACTGTTCACGAACTTCTTCTATGTTACTGCTCATGAACTTCCTCTGTGTTACTATTCACGAACTTCTTTTGTGTTACTGTTCATGAACTTCCTCTATGTTACTGTTCATGAACTTCTCTCTGTGTTATAGATCGTGAAATCCTCTTTCATTGACCTTTAAGATCTTCATAAAAGTTGTAGATCGTGAAATCCTCTTTCAAACCATATAAAGAACATCTTGATCCGAGATCTCTAGAGAAAGTTATGGAAATTGTAAAACATCTTCTGTGTTACTGTTCCTAAACTTCTTCTGGGTCACTGTTCATTGTATATCTTCTGCCCTATTTTTGACCCTCCAAAAGGTAAAATTGGTCTTTTTAGTTTTCATGGAATTTGTATATTTTGATACCCTCTTTTGAATCATGTAAAGAAAAATCAAATCCGATATCTATAGAAAAGGTTATGCTTATAGGAAAACTTCTTCTTTGATGACGTCAGCTTCCTCTAGGTGACTTCATCTTCTTCTGTAAATCATTTTCTTCTGTAAATCATCTTCTTCTATAACTCATCTTCCTTTGTAAGGATGCATCATCTGTAAAGATTCATCTTCTATAAATAAACTTATATCAATTGCACCCTTCCCTAAGTTTACGTAAGATCTGAAAGAGTGCCATGGAAAAAGGCCAATAAGAACTGAATCGTGATGTTAAAGGTTTTCAATAAGTTTTGATAAGAGAGAGAGAAGTTGCGAAGAAACCCTGGAATTACCATTGAACATGCATCGTGCAGACTTTCTATACCTTGATATTTTTGGTACGTTTGTACAAAAGGTAATAATTATGAATGTGTTCTGTCTGTTTTAGAGGAGCACATCGGATAACAGTCGGACATTGTCGGACCATCCAGGCAACAGCTTCTGGGAGCGTACTGTGAGTCAACCTAGATGAATTCCTAGGATTATTTGATTGTGTGTATTCAATTTGTTAACTTCCAATATTATTGAACTTTGTGTGTGTGCTGGCTTTGAATTCCGGACCTGAGGCCCGAGGAGTTAGTTCTGCGATCATGTATTGGAAGTGTCTGATTGTTATGATTTTGAGTGATTCTGTTCTCAACGATAGTTGAACGTCGGACTGAGGTCCAATGATTATGAAAACATCACCTGAGTCTTTGCATAAGATTTTGTACATGATCTGTTCAGTATATGATGCATTTCATAAAATGCATGCTCAGATAAAGGCGTTGTGACTTGAGATGCCAGTTAGAAGCGCTTCCACATAGAGCTTTGCTCTATGATCTATATGTTCTGTACGTCGAGCTATGCTCCATGTGTTGCAACCCCACCCCGGCGAGTCACATACCTGACGTCCTACGAGACATCTGGACGCGCATCCTACAAGGGAGGAATCCCCCACCAGGTCAAACCTAAAAAAAAAAACTCATTTCACTTACCTCTGAACAGAATTAATGGTAGGTCATAAAGGAATTTCAATAAGACTTCTTCATAATATTTGTTTCTCATTGCCTTAAGGTTCTAACAACACCAAAACACTCAATTTGGTTCAGAAAAATATCCGATCCTTTCACTTTGATTTAATCCATAAATTTAAAAAATAATATCAAAAGTTATAATTTCGTATGTAGAGGTAGAAAAATGTCTTAGAAAACCAAAGCTTCAAAAATCAGGTCAATCGGAGGTTAGAAGAAAAAGTTATGGCCAAAAGAGCGGAGAGAGGTCAGAATCCGAAAGGAAAAATCAGAAATAAAGTAAATAAAAATAATAAAAAAATAATAATAAAAAAATTCATATATGCCGCGTTGCACTGCGAGTGTCTCGCTGCCGCGAGACGCGCAGCTAAACGGGTGCTCGCGACCTCCTCGCGATTGCGAAGCACGCGCTGGATGCACGTGCTCGCGACCGCCTCGCGTTCGCAAGGAGCTGCGAGGCCAGCCCCCCTGGATTGGCTCGAAACGACAGTCCATCTTCAAACATACATAACTTTGTACTCAGAACTCTAAAATTTGTAAATTTCATATCAATAAAAATTTAAAAGGAAGCTCTACAACTTCCATGAAGGATGCAAAAACCAATTTGGTCTCTAAGGGAGTTAAAAACCACTGTAAAGAGATTGCCTGCAAAAACATCTTAAACAGCAATAGAATTTCTAAACATCATAACTTTCCACTCCATTGGACGAAAATCTCATACTTCATATCTCAGAAAGATAAAAAGAAAATCCACAACTTTCATGAAGACCCTAAGAACAAGTTCAAACTCTATGAGGGTCAAAAGGTCACTCAAAGTTTCTGTCCAGAAACTTGCAATTTGATAGCACCTGCACAAAACTTCAACAATCCACATTCTTCATCTCCCACATCCAAACATGACATGATACATCATTGGAAAGCTATGAAAATCCTCTATAAACTTAAAGAAGATTACTTAAACCAATACAATCCATATCAGTCCGGAATTTGTCTCAAAGCACAGAAAACACAAACCATTTAACAGCACCTGCACCAAACTTCAACAACCCACATCTTTCAACTCCCACATCCAAAAATAGTACATGATACATCATTGGAAAGCTATGAAACTCCTCTATAACCTTCAAGAAGGCTACTTATTCCAATTCAATCCACATCAGTCCAGAATTTGCCTCAAAATCAGTACACATAAAATCTGTCCTTATGGGAAGTTTACAACAACATACAAGGTAATCCGTTGGAAACAAGCAACACAAACACTATGAAATCTGCATA
>JANQBM010029340.1:0-11005 GCA_025594535.1 Erythroxylum domingense | reverse complement strand
ATGGTATCACCAGGATAACAAGTACTATACCTGTAGTCAACTTGCACTACACATTAATCTCATATTTTGATGAACTCTAGAATACAAGCTTTACACTTGTCTCACTAGTTAAGACTATTGGCAATTTAAACGTGCAATCCCTCGATTCTACATTCTTTGCCATAAATTATTAGAACATATTGCCTCGATTATTTCTTGTATCCACTCATACATATTATTCACTCGAAAGTTGGATTTATCTCGACATTTTACACTCATTATTACACTCGATTTGATAATCTTAACATCTACATTTGAGATACCCTGTTATTCTATTTCCTATTCAATGCCTCGAGTTACAATACTAGCTTAATTGGAAAATGCTCATTTACACAATCCCTTTTCAATTCTTGCAAACTCATTAGGTACCTCAATTTTTGTTGAGCTATAAAAAATGTTTCTGCACAATTGATGTCCCCAAGCTTTCAAAGTAATTTCTATTATAGTGCATTTCAAGTCATATCTTCAAAATTTAGCTCATGAAGCGATAATTATATCACAATCATTTATAGTAAAATGTAAGCTGAAATTATCTATAAATTATATAAAAATATTTATATAAAATAAAAGAACCAACTTATATTTATTAAAAATATGTAGCGAAGATAATGATATCATAATTATTCCCTACAAACAATTCAATTTAGTTTTAATTTTGTAATTTTATTATAACAATTAATTATAATGTAAATGTAAAAAAGATACAAGTACAATGAACTTATTTCAAATATTATTTTTGCTTGTTTAATAAATTATTATATTTCTTTTTAACATGACTTTTAAAAAAATATGTTTATTAAATATTATTTTCTTTTCATATTATATCTATTATTGAATAATCATTGTAAAATTCTATATTTTTATTACACATATTAAAAGAAATTAATTAATATTATAGTTAATCTTAACACATTTAAACTTTTTATTTTATTTTTCATATTTAGATAATATATACATTATGCATATATGTATTTATATTAATCTTAAAATGAATTAATCACTTTATTAATCCTAATGTATCAGTTCCAAAAGAATATATAAGTAATTGAGTTATAAAAACTAATAAGTAAAAAATATTATATTGAAAATAGCTATTATTTTATTAAAACTAGAATGCATTTTATAAACACTTTTGATATGTTTTTATAAATTATTTATTTTATTACTTTCGAAAATAGTTTTTTACTTTTTTTCTAAAATCATTATATTCTAATTAATCTAAATTTATATTCATAATTTTTTCTCCTATCTAAATTCTAATGTTAGAAGATTAATTCCTAAGTCGTTCTAATTAAAAGTTTGTTAATAGTAATTCCTTACTTGAAATCTTGATATAAGTTTTACTTTAAATCCTTCTCATCCTTAGAGTGTTATAAGCATATCATATTTCATTAAATTTATAAAATTTTCACGTTTTTTCTTTTTAATATATATATTATGTCACAAATTTAAATTATAACAACATATAATTATGATATAATAAAGTTATTAATTTATCGAATATTAAATTACAAAATATTTATATATTTTTATTTAAACCACTTAATATTTCATTTGAATAAAACTATAAGCCATTAAATGAAATCGTAATATCACTAATTTCTTAATGTTTTAATTAATATTTTAGGTATAATGACAAATAAGTTAAATATTAACACAATTTCTGTTAAAAGTCATTAAGTCAGGTTTATATTGAAGGATGCTATATACATTTGCATATCATTAATGAGAAAATACATTTTAAAATTAAAATTATTGGTATGATTAATCAGGAAATCTAATTCAATTAATTGAAAACTTGTATGAAAAGTCATTAAGTTAATAGTTATAGTTAGGAATTTCAATTTAATTAATTACGAATTTAAAATTCACTTAAATAATTTATTAATTATTATAAGAGAGAATTTATAAAATCAAATTCATTAACTATAGAAAATTTTGTTGTACACGATTGATTATTTAAATCATTTTACAAAAAAGACACAATTTATAAAATTAAGATAATATCATGCTGGATAGACTAAAGAGTGGAGACTGAGAGAGCATCATGTAATTGGCTAATTGTACTTGTTGGTAAGATCGTCAACAGTTTGGATCTAATCATCTGTATGTACAAACATTATATTTAGTAGTATAATATTAAAATAAAAAGAATATTTAGTAATGTAATATTATATAAAAATAAATTTAAAAATACCTTCATCTTCATATATTTGATCAAAATAACCTCCAATTGGTTGATTAATTTTACTAGTCCCCTCTGCATTAATACTTGTGGATGTAGGAAAATAAAAAACACAATATTAAGTAAGATAATATAAAGATAGATACAATAAATATATTAAATAGAAAAGAATTTACCATCAATATTTTCATTATTTAACCAACTTTGAGCACACATAAGAGCTTCCACAGTGTGATAATGAAGCTGACCACGATGAGAAGTAATGACCCAACCGCTAGTTCTAAATGCAGACTCTAAAGCAACAATTGATGATGGAATAGCTAACAAGTCCTGTGCAATGGCTTGCAAGATCAGATAATTATGTGCAAACGTCTTCCACCATGACAATATATCGAACGACTCACCTTTAGTTTCAGGAACACAATCTGCAGAAAAAATTTATCTAACTCCATCATATTGTAAGAAATTCAACGCTTTTCTCTTTCAAAAAATTCAAAGAGAATCTATTAATAATGGGTCAAAAGAAAAGATCAAATTTGAAATTGAAGTCGAAGTTAAACTGCCTGCAACACTACTATGATCCCGATCATAGATTTGTTGCATTCTGACTTCACAATCATTAAACAATTGATATCATAATTGTTTCATGGTTTGTAGACGCTCTTGAGCTTCGCTAGTGTATAATGCATTATAAATATATCTAACTCCATCCATCTTGTATCTCGGGTCTAACACATATAATACTGCAATAATATCTCCAACCTTAGACCAATAAGAATTAAACTTCTCCGTCATCCACTTTGCCATAGTCTGAATCATTGCATTGGAGTCAAACATCCATAATGATAAAACATGCTTTATGTTGGACATAGTGCTAAAGATACAGTGCGAAGTTAGATATTTTGTTCCTAAGAATAATTCAGTCCAATTATTGAATAATTTTAACTTCATACAAAGTTGTCTAGCCAAGTTCCATTGATCCTTTAATGGTATGTAGGTATACTGAGAATCTCTTTTGGCTAGTCTAATAAATAGCTCAGTATATGGGATTGCTGATTCCAACATCTTAAAGGTTGAATTCTATCTGTTAGGACAATCCAAAACTAACTTCTTCGAATTTAGAATGGATAAAATTTGTCTAACATCTTTAAAAGTTTCAACTCTTTTAGGAGTTACACTCCAATATAAAACACTATTCCAAATACACTATATTGCTTCATTTATCGTCTCCAACTCAACCTTCACAATTAAGTTAAGAATATGTGCAAAACAACGCATATGAAATAACTTAACTCCAGCCAATAAGCTCCCAACCCGCATCTTACCCTTCAACGTCACAATCATAGCATCATTTGTGCTATAATTATCGACTGTGATGGAGGATACTTTTTTGTCTATATTCAAATTCATCAAACAGTCTTTCAACTCGTTTGCTAATTTTTCACTTGTATGCAGTGCCGGCATATAAATGAACCTATAATGAAAAAGCATACCAACATGAATCATAAATTCATAAAATAATGATAAAAAGTAAATGATAATAATATTAAAGAATATAAATTACCTCAAAAGTTTTTTACATAACTTTCAATCATTATCAATATAATGTGTCATCACTGCCATGTAACCCTTCTTTTGGTTATCGGTTATCCACATGTTCGTTGTTACGACAATTCGTCCTTGAACACTCAACAATACTCTTAATGTTTCTCTTTTCTTGTCCTCATAAAATTTGAAAATATCATTCCTCAATGTATTCTGACTTGGAACCTTGAAAGTCAATTGGAGTGAATTAAGAAATATCTTTAATCTTGCTTTCAACCATAGACAATGGTTGTTCATCTCCAATAACCATATTAGCTATCAAAATTCTTGATCTATTATTGTGAAAAGTTGTTACGGTCATTTCATTCTTTCCTTTCATAAGGTTAGGGGTAAAAAATGTTTGACCTCCTAAATCCATCTTCCTTCTAATACATGATTTCGTATGTCACTTTAAATGATACGTTCCACCTTTTGAACTACTTGAATATAACTTATGACAATAATTGCACTATGCTTTTTCAATTTTTTCGGTCGATATAGTCTTCTTAAAGTGATACCAAGCTTCACTTTTATGTTGACTAACTTGAGCTCTATTTAAACTTCTATCGTCATTTGGTGTCAGATTAGAAGTTTCCACTTTTACCTCCAGTACTAGATTAGAACTCTCAACTAAAGGAATATGTTCATCCATTTGAAAAAAAACATATAAATACTTAAGGTTAGAAATAAAAATGTATTAGAAAATGACACATTCTAAATCAAAATACTTTTCGACATTCTAGTTAAAATATTCCATATAAAACAAAATGTTTAAGAAAATTAAAGAATGTCCAAACTTTGAATATGCTATAATGTCCAAGTAAGCTAGGTTGATGTATACTAGATATTGAAGTGGTTCTCCAATACATATTGTGTAAGCATTAAAGTGGTTCTCCAAGTTAGTAGAATATGCTAGAACTTTGAAGGCAAAAAGGTCATACCTAATGCATTATGTGCCATCCAAGTTGGCTCTTCAACTGTTTATAAAACAACTCCAAGCTAATCCTAAAGGAATTGAAAATATCTTATTACTAATCCCATATTAGCTCAATTATATATGAAGTACCTTATAATCGATGGAGCAAATTATCTAACATGTCCGCTTATATAACCACCATATATGTATAATTATGTCTCGAAATTGTGAGGATGTATCATAATATTATAATAATGAAGAAGGATTGGAAGTTACAACCAATGAACAAACTATTGGTGGAAGCCTATAATTACAAACGGATTAAGATGACCTAACATTTATTGAGAAGATTACATTAATCAAGTATCACCTCAAGTTAGTGAATTGGGATACTCTAATAAGGATATTGCAAATGATGTTTTTTATTATGAAAGTTAAGATTATTCACACAGTATATATGAGTTTACTATTAGTAAAAACCCTGTTAAATCTAAAAGTTGATCATGAGGACATAAATAACTTGGAAGGAAGTTTAAATGATGAAATAAAGAAGCTCAAATACCCTTATTTCAGTGTATTAAGTGACATAAACTTTAAATTAATCTCAATTAGGGGATGATATTTGATTAAATGTCTCGTTTAAAAAATTCATTGAAGAATATAAGCATACAAGATATATTTGACTATGTTTACGAAAAAAATGATAGGTCAATAGTTACTATTGAGTGTAAGAAGAATTGTGGGAGGAGAATCCATACTATTCTCACCTCAAATGGAGAAGCTTTTCAAATAAAGGCTATTTAAGATAAGCATTGTTGTGTTAAAGTAGCGAATACAAAGCTGGATTGCTAATTGATTATAAGAATATATATGGTACATTTCTGGTTTGAAAGGAGAACATTTAAGAGATCATCAATGGGAGATTTCATATATTGAAGAACACAAAGACAAAAGATATGCTTTTCATTTGGTGCTTGGAGAAGATGGAACATAATATGATAAACTATGAGGTCTTTTGTTAGGTATTAAGAAACACAATAAAGGTAATTTACTATATATTAAAACTCCTAAAGGAATTTTTGACTCTTATTATGTTTTTGCTTAAACCAGTGAAATCTAGTTTTATCAATGCTTGTAAAACCTATAATCTATATTAACAGGTATCATTTGAAGATACAATATGGTATCCAATTGTTTACAGTAATAGGTAGACACATGGAACAATAATCATATACACCTTTTTTGTTAAGGCAATGATCATAAAATGTGGGTAATGATGCAAATACAGGATCAACTTCTTAATTTTTGCTTTCCTATTTTTTATTTCAAAAATTGAAAACATACACAAACTCTTAATTTCTTCTACCTTTTATACTATTAACCCAAACTACCCTTGTATAGAGATGAATGGTATTACTACCATTAATTTCATACTCCAATTCAACATAACTATAGAGAAGCATAGCTCAACTTTGAAGTTGAACTTTTTCATGGAAAAGATGAATGCAGCATAATACCAACTACTTAATATGATATGCTTATGTGCTCTTATAATTGAGCGATTAATAAACTAATCCATTGATGAGCAACAAAATATGATTCAAGGCAAATGAGATGGCATGATGTTTAAGCTGTGAACTTAATACTAGAGCTATTCTAGAGCTATGAACTCAATACTAACTTGGGGTCAATAGAAACAGAAGATCAAAATACTAATGTAACGGGAAAGATGGTTTGAAGTGTGAAATCAAACACATTAATATCTATGACATTTCATCAAATACATTACAAGCATTAACCCATATTCCCAATATTAAAATACAAAGTTCTTAAATTAGCCGTATCACATCTAAAGACAACCTAAAAAAACCAAATTAACAGAGAAAGAATGAGAGCTTACCTTCAATGTTGCCACGACATATGATATATGAAGAAGAAGATTAAAGGAATAAAGTGAAATGAAGAAGAAGACTAGAGAAGTGATTGAGTTCTCAAGGGCGAAGGGAGATTATGACACTATGAGTTCTCAGGGACGAAGGGAGATGGAGGCAAGCAGGAGGCTGACGGACGGGCAGGGGCAAGCGTCCGAAGGAGGGAGGCAGCAGGGTAGGTCGGGTGGGTGGCGTGACTTTCATTTAATGAGAGGCAAAATGATGTCGCTTTTGCTTGCAAAAAAAATGACATCATTTTGTCTTGTATTTTAAATGTTTTGTTGCAAAACATCATTGTTTTACTCTTAAAGCAAAACGACATCGTTTTATCAGTGGACAAATATTTTTAAACCCGAGCAGCTTGGCCAGTGGCTCGTGGCTAGCCTACAATCCATGAACAAAACGGCGTGATTTTGTTTACCCACAACCTGTGGCTCGTGATTCATGGGATATGGCTAGGTCTAAAATTTCACGGGCCAAATCCAACTGACCTGTGGCTCAGTTTGACTAGGCCAAACCTTTTGACCAAAGGCTATACTGGGTATATTTTGACATACCTACTCTGATACTTAGCTGATGGTATCCTGATCTTAGATCAATCTTAGAAAATTACTTAGCACCTTGAATTTGGTCAAACAAATCGTCAATTTGAGGTAGTGGATACTTGTTACTAATAGTCAGCTTATTTAACTGTCAATAATCAATACACAATCGGAGGGAATCGTTATTTTTCTTCACAAACAATACTAGTGCACCCCAATGCGAAGTGCTGGCTATGATAAAACTCTTATTTAACAGATCTTATAACTGCTTCTTTAATTCTGTAGGTTCCATTCTGTATGGTGGTACAGAAATTAGAGTCGTACCAAATACTACGTCAATACAAAATTCAATGTCTCGCTTTGGGGGTAATCCTGATAACTCCTCAGGAAACACACCTAGAAACTTCCAAACTACCAGAATGCTTTGGACATTAATGCCCTCTACAGCTAAATCCCTTACTGAGACTAGGAATCCTTAACACCCTTGTCTGAGCTTCTTGTTGGTCACTATTACTCAAACTATATTAGAAGGGGTAATTTTTCTATCCCCTTAAAGGTAAACTCTACGTCCCTTAAAATTTTAAACATCACTTCCTTCTCTTTATATTCCAAGGTAGCATAATGATGGGATAACTAGTCCATTCCCAATATTACATCAAAATCTATAACTGGCAATACCATAAGATTCACTACCAATCTCCTACCATTAATTTACATGGGACATAAGTAGTAGATCAAATTTACCTTTATGGAATCAATCAGAGGTGTAGATACTAACAGAGATTCATCCATCCTATCCGGTATTATTTCTAACCTCATATCAAAGTTGGGCGATATAAAAGAATGAGCCGCTCCTAAACCTATCAAAACCATAGCTTCGAATCTACAGATAAGAATGATATCTGGTACCACTGCATTGGAAGCTTGTGCATCTTAAGGGGTGAGAGTGAACACCCTAGCTTGACCATAGCCTACCTACTTAGAGATAATGGATTATCCCAAATCGCGACCTCCAGGTCTACCTCCCAACTATCTCCTTCCAAATTTTAGCCCTTGTTGACTACCAAACTGTGATCCCTTTATGGCTGTTGAAATGGAGGCTGCACTATATTAAAAGAGGATTGCTGATATCCCATCATAGGGCAATCTTCGATCAAATTCCCATACTGGCCACATTTGCAGCAAACTCTTGGTGGTATGTGACATCGACCTTGGTGCACTCAACCACACCACTGACAAATGAAAGAAGCTGAGCTTAAACTATTGTGTCCTGAGCTCTGCCTGCTACTGCTAATACCTACACCAGGCATGAATCTGAATCCTCCCAAATGTCTACGGCCAGATTTTGCCTTGTCATAAGCTCGAACAGCCCTCTACCGAGAACTCCCACTCTAGTTGAACCCTGGTGAAAAGTTTGATTGTTGCTGTTGTTGTTGCTAAAAACTAGAGAATCTTGCGAAGTACCTCCTATTCTGCTCTCCCATATATAAGGTACCCTGCTCAACCAGAATTCTCTCTAACTGCTTGGCATATCTACTAAGGTAGAGAACTTCTCTCGACACCTCATAGTTATGCTAACAAAAAGAGGTCCCAGCCTTAACACATAATGGTTGTTCTTCCTCAGCTCAATTGAACCAATCTCTAGGACATAACGACTCAAGCGAATAAAGTTCGTGATGTACTCATCCATTATCCTATCTCCACGATGTAGGTTCAGAAACTCTGATCTGAGCATCTCATGAGTTTCAAAGGAGAGGAAGTATTCTATAAATCTCTCTCTAAACTACGACCAAGTCACTATGGAATGATATGATCTTGGTACCAATCATTATCCATCCCTTGCGTAAACATCTTTACCATACCCACTAGCTGTGTATCAGAACAATACAACCTACTACCTCGCATCTCCACCTCATTGAGAAAATCAATAGCCTCCCGAGGTCAAGTGTCGTTGAACTCTATCAAACAAAACCTTACATATGTCATAGATAATTGCATATCCGACCTCTCCTGTTTTATGAATGCCATTGGGGGAGTTGGTAGCTGTTGCTACTGCATCATCATCATCAAGTCTTAAAATTTAGCATTGTTAGCTTCTATCCCTACTAGGAATGCCTACATATCAAACGCAGGTGCCTCAAGAACTCCTTATAACACCTCTAGTGCCTTGATAGGAACCTCTCGTGTCTGGGCTGTTCTGCGCCTATCACACCTTCCAGCTGAAGTGACAGGGGCAGATGTCTCATCTTGAGCTGAGGCTTCATCGTGACCCTCTTGGTCAAGTTGAGCGAGAAATTGAGCATATCTATTCATGTTAAAATTGAAAGCAAAAGAATGGTCAGTACCACCAATGGGAATATGAACGTATTCTGAAAAAAGTTACTTTAAAAAGAAGTGAATTCCTATGTGTCCACAGTGATAAAGAAAAGAACATCCTAGATTGTAAATCTGTAACCTAGGTTCTGATACAAACTTTGTCACGACCTGAAACGAGCACATGACGGGTACATGGGATGCAAGGTTTGAAACTCCAGATCATACGTAAGCCTACCACTAACGACAAAATAAATTAAAACCTCAAGAACACAACAAATCCATATAATACAATAATAATAGTTTGCGTCAAAAAGAAGTTTTATAACTCATAAAATCTTGTCACTACAGATGCTACAATACAAGATAAATGAAAATAAAGAAAGAACATACACAAACGTAGGTAGGTCACTGCGAATACGTTACGGGGGTTATTGTTGCAAAGTCAGTATTAGCTTTACCAACGAAAGGTGAAGGATTTCAATTATACTGTGACGCTTTGAGTTGGCCTTGGATGTGTACTGATGCAAAGCTTATGCTTCTAGGCAACTGAAGAAACACGAACAAAATTATCCTACGCATGATTTAGAGATGGCAACAGTAATCTTTGCCCTAAAGATTTGGTGACATTACCTTTATGGTAAGACATGTGAGATTTTTACAGATCATAAGAGTCTAAAGTATATATTTCAACAAAAGGATCTATATCTGAGGCAAAAAAGGTGGATGGAATTACTAAAAGATTACAACTGTACGATCCAGTATCATCCAGGGAAGGCAAATGTTATGACAGATGCTTTAAATAGGAAAATTTTAAGTAGTTTAACGCATATTGTAGGAGAGCTTTAATAAAGGAGTTGTATGATTTGATGGATCGAGGTACTCAGTTTCAGATTTCAGATGCAGGAATATTACTGGCCAGCATCAAGGTGTGATCAGTAGTATTATATAGGATTAGGATCGCCTAAGGTCAAGATCTTAAATTTCAACAACTTATTTATGACATTCAAGAAGGACATGTGCAGATTTTGAAATTGATAAAGAAGGCATCCTTAAAATGAATGGGAGATTGTGTGTTCTAGGTATAGAAAATTTAAAAGACGAGATTATAGAGGAATCACACTATACTGCACACAATGTGTATCTAGGTTCCACCAAAATGTACCATAATATTAGAGATACGTATTGGTGGGACGGTATGAAGTAATATGTGGACATATAAATGCTTGACGTGTCAACAAGTAAAAGCTGAGCATTATAAGCCCTCACGTAAGCTACAACCACTATCAATTCTTAAATAGAAATGGGAGAGGATCACGATGGATTTCTTGGTTGACTTACCTTATACAAGGACTTGATCTAATTCAATCTGGGGGATCGTAGATAGATTGATAAAATCAACATATTTTCTAGACGTGATGTAACATCCCCTCACCTAGTGTATAAGTGAATAGTGACATATGCATGCATTCACATATGCACATGCATAGTAGAT
>JANQBM010029304.1:0-11010 GCA_025594535.1 Erythroxylum domingense | reverse complement strand
GCATAATATACATATGTTGTAAAAATGAAAAATAAAATAAAAAAGTTTATAATTTTTAAATTTTCAAAATAAAACAAAAAATTTTTAAATTTATTTTAAAAAATTTTTATTTTAAATTGTCGGGCCAAAACGGCCCGCGGGCGGCCTGTGGCCCGGACGGGCTAGGCGGCTCGGGTCATGGGCCTATCCGTGGGCTGCCACATCGTCGGGCCGTTTTGGCCCACGAGCCATTTTGGCCAGCCCAGGCCGTGGGCCGAAATGGCCCGACTCAAAATTTCAACGAGCCGGGCCGGGCCACTGCCAGCCCGGACCCGGCCCGGCCCGTTGACATCCCTAACTAAGACTGATTTTGAACTAATGTGTAAGAGAAGGTCTAGAAGGAAGAAAAAAATTCCCCTTAGGGGACTTTTGCATATGATTATCCTAGTATGGAATATTAAAGGCCCTTATAAAAGTTGATGACAAGGGAGCAAATTTTTAGAGTTAAAAGCACATTCTTTGAGCCATTTTCTTTATGTTCAAACTCATTTTACTTTATGGAGCAAGAAGGAGATGGATTAGGGTGAAGATGGGACAAGAAAATGTAAGAAAAAGAACATTTCAACAGGAATTATAAGATACACAACCTTGTATAAATTTGAATTATGCATATTTTAAGATGCACGGTTGGATACACTGCCATGCATCCAATTGCGCATCCCACATAACCCTAATTCTTTATATAAATATATATTTGAGCGACCAAAAGAGGGATGAATGGTTTTTGGAACATAAAGGATGACAAAATTCTAACTTCTTTGAGATCCATAGAACCCTCCTTCCTTCCAGGTCGGAGGCGAAGTTGAAGCCGAAGATCACAATTAAGCATCTCTTCATTTTGTATTGTTGACTCTCTCTTTATAAATTGTTTACATCTCTTCATTGTGTATTATTGACTCTCTCTTTATAAATTGTTTATATTATTCTTAGCTTAATGTTTTGGGTATTCATGTGTGAATGATTTATATTCTCATTCTCAATAGATTGTTTATATATGAACTCATTGTTAGAATATGTAATACAATATATAATAGTTGTATTTTCAATTCATTTGTGGTAAACTAATGGTGATGAATCATTAGGGATAACATAAAATAAGTTAAATGGCTCGAGCTTGTGTGGTTATTGCCTAGATTAATATATTTTCCTAGTTTATAATGTGACTGTCCTATTAAATCTAAAGACCTTATTCTAGGTTGTTTGATAGTTAGGTTTACTCAAAGAGCTTATTTTGATTAAACATAACCTAAAAGAAAACTAGGGTTAAGAAAGCTTATTATTAACCTATATTTAATAGTTTCTAAAAGAGGTATAAGAACTATAAGACGATGAAGAATGTTTGTTTGCATGTATGGATTCCAAACTCATTCATCAATTTTCTCACTTTTATGTTGTTTAATTTGATTTGCTTTCTTTAGTTCAATTTTACTTTGTTTTCTTATTGATTACAACCAAACCCCCTTATATCCTAAACACCGATTCTTTTCATTACAAAAACTACATGTACGCTCCTTGTAGATACGATCCTTACTCATTACTGCTGTAAATCTTAGTGTACAGAGTTAGGTCCCTAAACTTGGTAAGCTAGATGGGTTAGATGGCGGTAACTATTAACCACCTAGAATCACAAAGTGGAGAGAAGCAGCCATCTTAACCTGAGGAGAATCCAAAGAACATTAGTGTGGTAACCTTAAAGAGTGGAAAGGAGCTTGAGAATCTTGAGAGGACTCCTCGAGGGAATGCTAGTGAAGAAGAAGTTGAGAAAAAACTTGAAGGAAAAAAGGATATATCATTTAGCTCAAACGTAAATACTGAGTCCTTAATTGTTGTTAATATTAACCCTTCAACTTTACCTAGCAGGTTAGCAAATTGAACATGGAGAACAAGAGTAAACAAATATTGGAGACTTTTTGAGAGTGAAAAGATTCAATAAAGATTAAGAGTTTAAAGACAGGGAAGTGATATGTGTTTACTTATTGATACATTTAATCATTTACACTTAGCGATTAATGACATAAAATTGCTTAAGATACTCACTTTAGTTCATATGTGATTTTAGGCATAATTTGGAAGTGATGAAGCTAAAGTGAGTCAAAAGTATGATATTTGGGTCATTTTTTGAATTCGATATTTGGGTCATTTTTTCAAGATTAATTTGCACTTGTTTTCTTAGAGCAAGAAGAAGAAAATTAAAAAACAAGAAGAAGGCATGAGATGGGACAACCCCATGTACATGAATTTAATGATGACTAATACAACAGTGCATAAACCGGCAGTTGGAAGAGAAGCAAAATGACAGTGAAGCATGAAGATAACGTAGGCATAGAAGCAAGAAACGACAACAGATGATAGGTAGGAACAAGCCAAATTGTAATCCACGCCACCTGAAACGTAGATCACGCATTTTCCTAAACATAAACAGCGTCTGCATTTCATGCAAATGTTATGCATGAAATGTAGACGTTTGACCAAAACATGGGGGAGGGTTTAAAAACATGAACAGTGATGGTGGACATAAGGTTTAATTGTCACATTAGTGAATAGTAAGAGAAGAGAGCAGTAGCGTGAGAAGAGAAGAAGAGAGCTTGTGGCAGAAACAAAGCGAGAGTAGCTAGGGTCTTTAGTAGGGTATTTTCATGGGGACTGAAGTATTTTCTTTGGAGAGAGACATGAAAGGCTAAGTTCCTGACAATGGTTTGGAGGTGACATTGACGCTGACGACAGTGGTTAAGTGTATTTCTTTATTTTTGTTGCTTCTTTTGCTTATTAGGAATTGATTATGTTATCTTGTATGGATTGATTGGGTATTTGAATGATGATGATTTTAATGCTCTATTGAATCATTTTTCATGAAAACCTATTGTTAGAACTGAATACAATGCATAGTCGTTGTATTCCCGATTCATGTGTAGCAACTAATGGTTCCTAATCATTAAGGATAATATAAAATAGGTTAAATAATCCGAGCTTGTGTGATTATTACCTATATTGGTCTATTTTCTGATTCGTAAGATGGTTGTCTATATAAACTAAGAGAGCTTATTCTAAGTTTCTCGATAGCTAGGGTTAATTAACGAGTGTTTCTTAATTAACTAGGATTTAAGGAAAAATTCGGGATTAACAGAGCTTGTTGTTAATCTACGATCGATAATTACTAAGAGAGATAAAAAATAAAAAATCAATGAATTATGCTAAATTAAGGTGTAGGCCGAGATTGAACCAAAGAACTGGATCCCTACTGAATTTCCCACTTTTATCATTTTTCGCATGTTATTTTAATTTGTTTTTAATAGTTAGTTTCATTTTATTTTCTTATTTCTAAAACCAAAACCCCCCATTAAACCTAAACACTGGTTAATTTCATTTCAACAACTTTACACACACTCTCTGTGGGATCAACCTAGACTCACCACTACTACAGTAGTAGCCTAGTTATTTTATTTTGATTAGTGTTACGACATGCCTGTCAGGAAGACACTGAAAGTGAGTGGTCATCAACTCAGGCCCTATCCTAAATAACCTTAAGTGGAAAAGGCAGAAGTTGTGACACCTGAAGATCATAATTTTGTCACATGAGGAGGAAAGTATGGAGTTGAGCCAACAACAATAAACAAAGGCATGTTTGGGAGGCAACCCAAGGGAATTTTGTTTCTTTTCCTTTACATTTTTGCATTTGTTAGGATTATCATGCACGTTTTTAAGCTTGATTATTATGTATGTATTTTTCTTCGGCATTTTGAAAATCAAATAAACATACACTTTCTCTTTTTATATAGCTTTTAAGACTCATTTTTCCAAATTGTACCTAAAACCAAATATGAACCAAAATGAGTATCTTAATCATTTCATAACTTTAATCACTAAGTATTAAGTAAATGTATAAACAATTAATCTCACATTAAGTTCCGCCACACTTAGATTTTGCCCATCCTCGGGTAAAATAACAAAATCAAAGTCATAAACTAAAACATTTCCACATTTTTCATATTTCCTAAGAATAGATAGTCATAGGAAAAGAGAAACAACTTACAAAACCATGGTAAGAACTAAACATTAAATTACTCTACTCATGATCAATCAACAATCATCCCCTTCAGAAACTGAGCAATGCAGGGGTAGAATTTGACAAATTTTGTTTAAGAATATAATACATTTATAGGTACACTCAAACACCATTCATGATCAAAACATTCCGCAACTTTACATATCATTTCATTTCTCCACCATTAAGATTCACAAGCATAATCATGAATCAAAAGATTTTTAAGGTTGTAATGTAGGCAAAGGTTAAGGTGAGATGTATTTGGATAGTATAGTATAATCCATCAAAGCTAGTGAAGTAAGAGTTACACTCACTATAACATCAAGTGTAAAAACTAACATTCATTCGAAATTGGTACCATCAGCTATGATAAATGCAAAAACTATATTTCATAACTTAGATTCAAATCTTCACACCCTAAAGCACATGAAGCACAAATCAATCACAATAATTGATGATAAGCAATACTTTGTAACCATAAGGACTGACCCTTTAAAACAATATCTCATTCACATCATAATCAAATAACCCTTTCCATATAACTTTAGGAAGAAAGACTAATTATGATTAACTTCGCAACACAAATTTATTTCCTCCTTGATAATTTTATTTAACATATTTTCCTTTCCTTTCTTTTCTTTTATTTTCCTTTTTCTTTTTCATTTCTTTTTCTTTTTTTATAAAATTGAAAGAAGCTACATCAATATTAGAATTCATTAATAAATGATAACATAAACTTATACTTTTGTGCATCCATAAACATTAAGAATCAACAAATGCTTCACTAGCTTTAAGACTTGGGTAAGACATTTGGTTATATTTAAGGCAAGTAATATGGTTAGTACAAAAGGAAAAGACAATTAAAGCTCAAGGGGGTTTATCAAAAGGAAAAATTATATCGATGAGTAGGTCATTTGGCTAATGTAACTTATGAAACAAAGAATGCTTATATAATTTTCATGTTAACGCACATAATAAAATTTTGGTCTAAAATCAAAGATCAAAGCAAAGTTAGGATGTACATGTCATGAAGGTCATATATAAATAAAAGACAATGAGACTAATATAGATGTGTCAGTCTATAAAGGCTCAAAGTCTCACTGATTTGTGTCTAATCACTAGTCACTACTCTTATAAAGAAAATGTATATTGACAAATCATAAAACTAAAATTACATGCCTAAGTTACCGTGAATTTTTCTAGTTAATTTTACTTATAATTTTATCTATATAGTCCTAAAAGCCATAGAAAAAGAGAAAATGATTGTTTGTTCATTTGATTTTTAAAAAGGCCCAAGAAAAACACATAAGCAACTAACAAGCTTAAAAACATTCATGATAATCCTAAAAAATATGAAAATGTAAAGAAAAAGAACAAAAACTCCCTTGGGTTGCCTCCCAAACAACACCTTTATTTATTGTCGCTCGCTCGACTCCGCACTTTCAACTTCATTTGATGAAATTATGGTCTTTACGTGTCACAACTTCTGCCTTTTCCACTTGAGGTTCTTCATAATAGGGCCTTAGTTGATGACCACTCACATTTAGTGTCTTCCTTATCTTTAAACTCTTAATCTCTATTAAATCCTTGCACTCTCGAAAAGTCTCTAATATTTGTTTACCCCTTTTCCTCATTGTTCAATTTCTCCAATCTACTAGGTAAAGGTAAAGGGTTAGTTTTAATAACAATTAGGGACTCGGTATTTACCTTTAAGCTAAATGATATATCCTTTTCTTCTTCAAGCTTCTTCTCAACATCTTCTTCACTAGCAATCCTTTGAGTAGTTCTCTCAAGATTCTCAAACTCTTTTCCACTCTTTAGGGTTACCGCGATAACGTTCTTTAGATTCACCTCATGTTGAGATGGTTACCTCTCTCTGTTTTGTAACTCTAGGTGGTTGATAGTTACTATCATCTGACCCATCTGGCATACCAAGTTTGGGAATCTAGACCTTGCATTTTGTTGAAATTATTTCACTTCCTGATAAAATTTTAGAGTATTAGTAGCAATAGACTTAACTAAGTCTTCCATAAATGTACTTGAATTGGAATAAGAAGCTTCTATTCTATGTTGGAATTATTGTACACCCTACAACCTATGTATGAAGTAGTTTTTTTGACAATCTCCTCCATAACTAAGGTTTAGGTGATCTCTCCAACCTAAGTTATAGGATTGGAAATATGGTTTATGCGAAAAATTTTCCTCTATTAGCATTGACATACTCCCTTCGCAATGTCCCTTGCATACACAAACACTAACAAACATGAAAAGATCAAGAAATAAATGTAAAAAATAATTATAAACAAACATATACAATTCACCAATTGAAATCAAAAACAAAAGTTAAAGCACTTCATTTCTAAGCAACGACATCAAAAAAATTTATGCTTGTCGAATACACCCAAAAAAACCTTAACTTTACACACTAAGATTTATAGAAGTGATGAGTAAAGATTGTATTGATAGGGAGTGTATGTGTGGATTTTGTAATGAAAAGAATCGGTGTTTAAGATAGAAGGGGGGGTTTGGTTGGAATCAATAAGAAAACAAAGTAAAATTGAACTAATGAAAGCAACTTGAATTAAACAGCATAAAAGTGAGAAATTTGATTAATGAACTTGGAATCCGATTCTTAGTTTAATCTCAGCACACACTAACAAACATACTTCATAATTTTGTTGTTCTCATGCCACGCTTAAAAAATATTAACTGTAGGTTAACAATAAGCTCTATTAACCTTGATTTTCCCTTAGGTCGTGTTTGATGAAAATAAGTTCTTTGAACTTAGCTATCAAAATAAGCTCTTTGACTAACTCCAATTTTCCCTTAAGTCATGTTTAATCAAAATAAGCTTTTTACTTAAGAGGACAACCACATTATAAACTAGGGAAAAAATTAATCTAGGCAACAACCACATAAGATCGGGCCATTCTACCTATGTTATGCTATCTTTAATGATTCATCACTATTAATTTACCACAAATGAATTGAAAATACAACTATTACATATTGTATTTCATATTTTAGAAATAGGTTCATATATAAACAATCTATTGAGAACAAGAATATAAATCATTTATACATAAATACCCAAAACATTAAGCTAAGAACAACATAAATAATTTTTAAAGAGAGATTCTTAATTGTCGTCTTCCGCTTCGATTTCCCATTCAAATTGGAAGGAAGAAGGATTAGCCATCTATGGATCTCAAAGAAGTCAGAATTATGTCACCCTTTTTGTTTCAAAAACCATTCATCCCTCCTTTGACTGCTTAAATGTCTATTTATATGAAAAATTAGGGTTTTAGGGAGCTGCACGGTTGGATATGCATGATTCGAATTTATGTAAGGATATGTAAGTATATACATGGTCGTTTATCATGCAGGTCATATTGAAATGTTCTTTTTCTTACACTTTCTTGTCCCATCTTCACCCTCATCCATCTCCTTCTTATTCCATAAAGACAAATAAGTTTGAACATAAAGAGGATGGCTCAAATAATGTGCTTTTAACTCATTTTAGCTCTTAAAGCTCCAAATTGTACCTAAAACCAAATATGAACCAAAAGGAGTATCTTAATCATTTCATAGCTTTAATCACTAAATGTTGTGGAGTAAATGTATAAATAATTAAACATATATCAAGGGATCTCTTTGCCTCAAACCTCTTGCATTTTTTATCACATTGATTGCCTCACCATTCATAAGGATGGAATAAGAAGCAAATGAAACACGTTGCTCAATATAACTTACAAACATATCAGAGAAACCAAAACCTTTAATGTACTCAAGATAAAGTTCCAATCCATGGTGTCAAAAGCCTTATAAAAGTCAAATTTGATAGTAAAATTATTCCCTAAATTCTTTTTATTGTAAATTTTGAAATTTTCTTAAGTAAGCAAAATGTTAGCTCTAATTTGTCTCATCCTTGATGAATACCCTTTAAGTGGAATCAATATAATGGGCTAAAATAGCCTTAAATCTATCTAAGATTAATCTATAAATGATTTGATAAATAGTGTTACAACATGAAATAGGTCTAAATTCCTCTAAGGTTTTAGGGATTATACCTTAGGTATTAGACGTATAAAGGTTTTGTTGAGCTCATTTAACATTTTTCCATGTTTAAAAAACTCCAAAATAGCATATATAACTAAGTCTTTGTTCCAAGGAGAAGATTTTTCAGAAAAAATAAGCATTAAGGTCATCTAGGCCTAGAGCTTTATAAGGTTGAAGTTCAAATAAAGTTGTTTCCAAATTAAGGGCATTAAAAGGTTTAATTGGGAAATCCACTTTATGAATGGAAATTTGTTCTTTCATAATGTCTTAAAGGAAGCACATTGAGGAGTAGGTATTATTGGAGGATCCCTATGTATTTTAGAAATAATTAACAACCTCTTATTTTAGTGAAAATTTAAATAAATCCATTGTCATCCATTAGAGAGGAAATTCTATTAGCATTTTTCCTATCCAGAACTAATTTAAAGAAAAAACTTAGAATTCATAACACCCTTTTTAAACTAAAGAATGTTGGATCTTTGTTGTAATAAAGAGTGATTAACCTCTATAGATCAATCATACATGGTTAAAGAGGTCTTCTTATGGGCTTTTAGTGTGGCATCATATGTATTTAAGTATAGTAGAGATTGAATACTAAAGATTTTTTCTCTTGTGTCAATAATAGCTTTCATGGTTCTGCTAAATTATTGTTTATTAAGCTTCTTTATGTCTTCTTTTACATGTTAAGCAAGGATACATTTTATGCCTATAACTCCCTGTACTTAGTCTTTCCTCAATTGCCTTATCAAACCCTTTTGAATTAGTTAGGAAGTTGTTAAAGTGAAAAAGGAGAATGAATCCTCCTTGAATTACTCATGTTTTGGATCAAGCTTATTTTGTAATTTGATATTTGTGGATTTAGGAAAAAAGCATTACTTCCTAGGAAGTCCATTAGCCATTAAGCATTAATAAGTGCTCTATTTAATTTTTTTCCTCGAGCACCCTTAGACTTCTTATTTGGTTAAACCAAGTGAAGAAATTTTCCTCTATCTTTAGGTATATTACTTGTATATCAACAACATAATTTGAGGCCCTTAATATAGTTATGTAATATGGCATTATATTCTACTTCTGATAGGTAGATGATGTTATTAAATTCTCCCACAATTATTTAAAGGGAAGAAATTGAACAACCTATATCTTTTAACTTGGTCAACAAGGCTTATCTCTGAAAATTATGATTGTATACATACAAAAAGGTTACCAAAAAGCTGAGTTTCTAGCTTTAGATTGACTATAAGATGGATAAGTTGATATAAAATGATGGAGTGGATTAGGTCAATTCTTCCAGGATCAAAAGCCACTAGTATTTTGCCATAGTGATGCCATTGGTGATTGGTAATAACTTGTTAATCCTATTTCAAAAATATAAGATTCTTGAATTTATTTTCTAATAATTTGGTCTCTAACAAATGCACCGTATTTGGTTTGAAAATTTGAGGTACTCAAGTAAATACATCTAATCTGTAGGCTTATCAAGCATTCAATCATTCTAAGAAAAGAAAAGATCTTAAAGGGGATTTAGAAAGCTTATTCTTACTATTTGATTTCTTTTGAAGACCTATTTAAATTTATTAATTTCACTTGGCTCTCTACTAGGGAAAATATATTAAATAAGGACCTGAAAAGGGGGATTACAAGCTAAATACCTTATAAGCTTATAAGCATAAATAAGTGTAGTAGTAATTTGACACTACTTAAATACAATTTGATCATTCATGTTTATAACCCCTACAGTTACATCATTTGAACACATATGGTTTATAATAATTTACAAAATTCCAAAGCCAGTTTATTAGTTAGGAGCTAATTTGAACTTATAATTTTAGAAGTCATGTTAAGTATTCGGAACTGCTCCATTAGCTAAGCCTTAAGTCTCATCACCATTTAAAAACTTTTTTATTCCAAGTCTTGAAGACCTTTGAGATCTTTTTAACGCAAATGGTGTACATTGTACATCCCAATGATATGATAAAGCTTGTTTTAGATCCTATTTAAGATGAGGCATCAATATTTTTTAATATAGTTTGATACTAATAATTAAAATTCCTTAGGAAGCATAGAGCTTGTACTACATTCGAAATGAATTGAGTATAGTGACAAGTAAAGAATAGATGATTCATTGATTCTTAACCATTGCTATAGGGGTGCATCTAATAGGAATATTAAGATGGGGCAGATTATTTAATATAGACAACTTTTGTTTAAAAGCAAGTTAGAGGAATGTGGAAACAATACGAAACAACTTCTTTTCCAAAATGATATCAACCCATAGATGTTTTAAGACCCAAAGATAGATTAGCAGATTACATAAGGAAATAATAAAGGTTCTCGAGTGATACCTTTTTCCAAATATAGATGTCTATAATCTCAGAGTTAGGAGGATCCCAAGGAATTAGATTTTGAAAGATCCTTAAAATGTCAGATTGGCATTCCCTATTGATTATTATAAAGATAAACTTAGCATCTATAATTTATTGGTAAATTAGTTACTACATTTTAGGATAAATAGCTAGGGGGCATAAAGAACACCAATTGTCCTACCATAGAGAGGCTAACAAACCATTACTTACATTACAATGGATGCTATAGTAGAGAGTGTCATTCAGATTTAACAACTAATTCATAAACCATAAAGTTCTAAATTTACTCTTAACTTCCCTAAAACTTTTTCCTTTCAAAAAATGCATATGGATACATATCACCCAGATTCATTATTAGTTAAGATTCTCTATAGCTTTTTAATTGACAGCACCTTATTAATGATCTTCAAAGACTAGCACCATTCTGTAAGAATCTTTAATGAACATCTTTCTTTCTAAATTAGTGATTAAATACATTGAGAAAATCTTTAGAAGATTCTTATGGGG
>JANQBM010029295.1:0-11010 GCA_025594535.1 Erythroxylum domingense | reverse complement strand
ATAAATGATTGTTAACGAAATGATGTGAATTATGTGATTATATGAATTGTATGTGTTATGTGATCGAGTGAGCCATCTAGGATGGTCACGCATTGAGTTTGCAAAACTCACAAAAAATTTGCAATATTTTTCAGGCTTAAAAGAGTCACTCTAGTTAGAAAAATTGGAGTATAGCCACTATAGTCAAGACAGAGAAATAGGTCGGGATCAGTTCGCGTTTGCATTAGTATTTTCTTTTTTTTATCGAATTGAGTCTTCCGTAATTATTGTAACATATATATTTGAATATTTCTATTTTGTAATAAGTGGAAAGGTAGTAAATAAGATTGATCTCTAGTGTAATAATAATAAATGTGATTTTGATGTTATTAAAGAAAAGAATGGACCCAATTTGATTATTAATTTCCGTATATATGTGTTAAAAAAATTGTAATGAGATTTTACTGACTGACTATGCTAGCATGCCACCCTCGTGGGGTATATTCTTGAACATCACTTAAGAAGTGAGGTACGTGTCTTGCGAGAGTGAGGTGCTACACCGTCAGGCCAATTGCTTAATGCGAGGCATGTTTGGGTTGAATTTGGAAAAAATTAGAGATTGTAAAAAAATTTAGGGAGAAGTGAGAGTGTTTGAAATTTTGGAATTTTAGAGAGATAAAGAAAAAATAAAAGTGAAGGTGAAAGTTAAGTAAGAATTGAATAAATAGGTGGTAAAAAGGGTTTAAATGGTAAAGTTGTCACTTAAAATTTGCGTCCTTCCCTTTTTGTGCATTGTCGCAGGCCACGATCGTGGCCTAGCATACTGCGTGCCCAAGAAGGAGTTCCCAATCATAGGTCACTATCGTGACCTAACAGGTTATGGTCGTGGCCAGTGCCTATATCCTGACACTAAAACCTTCTTCTTCCAATTCTTTCCTTTTATCTGTTCATAGTTCTTCTTCACTTCTCTTAATACACTTGCATACTCTTGCCCATGATTCTGAAATCCTATTCCTCTTTTCGCTTTTGTTGAACCAAAATAAGAATAAACCTAACTACAAAATTTAACTAATCTAACAAGATTGAACAACAAATTAATTTTTCCATAGGTTGCCTCCCACGCAGTGCTTCCTTTAACGTCGATAGCTCGAAGCTCCTTGTAAAGCTAACAG
This sequence comes from Erythroxylum domingense, assembly GCA_025594535.1. Taxonomy (NCBI): domain Eukaryota; kingdom Viridiplantae; phylum Streptophyta; class Magnoliopsida; order Malpighiales; family Erythroxylaceae; genus Erythroxylum; species Erythroxylum domingense. The sequence continues at coordinate 9,859 of JANQBM010029295.1, read as the reverse complement.
TGGTTGGAATGATTGATTTGATGATAACTTCGTTATTAATCTCAAAGTCTGAATATTTGCTACCATATTACAACTATCGCCTTCCTTGGAGTTTTCTTTGCCTCGCCTTCTCATTTGTGAGCGCTTCTTCCAAAAAGCATTTGTATGATTCTCAATGTCTTCCCATTCTCTTTGAGGTTAGGGTTTGTTGTGATCCACTGGAGTTGAAGGAGCTCTATACTCTCTAGCAGTCACGTTGAAGATCAGTTGCTCCTTCCATACTCGTAGAGTTAGTTCCCTCCCATCCACATCAATCATTGAGCGCTCAGTGGCTAAAAACAGTCAACCAAGAATCATCAGAGTATCTTCATCTTCATTGATATCCAAAATATAGAAATCCGTGGGAAAGATAAAATTACCAACCTTGACCGGTACATCTTGTATGATTCCCATCGGTCTCAGTGAAGTCTTATCAGCCGTCTTAATTAAAAACTTTGTGGGCACTAACTCTTGTAACTCTAATTTAAGACTGAGAGTTTAGGGAATTGCATTTATACTTGTGCCTAAGTCTATGAATGCCTTATCTATGATGATCTTATTGATGCTGCAAGGGATGAAAAAATCCCCTTGATCATCTTTGGTCACTATGTTGGGGTGTCTTCTAGTATCCGCTCCTTCTCCTTTTCTGTGACGGACTCTTGTAATTTTCGTTTAGATTTTATTTGTTCCATCACTTCCTTGATTTTTTTTGGCTCAATTTCTTGTAACGTTCTTATTGCTCTACTAGCATATAATTCCTCCTAAGCAAAGAATTGGTGCGGGAATACACGTCAAGTTACTTTTACCAATTTGCTCACAGTCTCACTTGGAAGGTTGTCTTTAACTATTTAACCTTCTCTTTTGTCTACCTCTTCTAGCTCCTTCGGGTTAGACTCAGTGTTGCTAGAAAGAGTTCCAACATTCCGAATTGATATTGCTTCTGCGAGCTTCCCCACTTGGATTTCTAAATTGTGGATAGACAAAGCACAATTCTTCATGACTTGCTTTAATTTACTCTCGAGCCTCCTATGTGCTTCCTCTATTCCCTCTATCTTATCCAAAATTTTGTCCAATTTTGAATCCATCGAGCTTGTTTTGTCTTATGGGAAACTTGATTGTCCTTGGGGTCTGAACTGCCCTCCATTGTTGTTGTTAGACTAGGAGAAGTTTGGATGATTCTTTCACCTAGGGTTATATGTATTGGATTAGGGATTATTACCCCCTCCACGTCCAAATTGGGCTCCCATGTAATGAACTTGCTTCGAGTGATCTTCTCTTATAAAAAAGCAGTCCACTGTATCATGATCAAATTGGCCACATAGCTTACTCTTCAATTACGCATCTTTTACCATAGCTGAGGATGATGTTTTCATATTATTGAGTTGCCCCGTCAAGTTATTGACTTTAGCTTGCATTTTCGTCATCTGATCGACAACGACAACTCCCTTCTGCTTCTTAAAGTTAGTAGGTTGCCTACTACGTTCACTAGCCCATAAGTAGCTATTGCTGGCCATTTCCTCTATTAATTCCTCTGCTTCATCGATCATCTTTCGCATTAAATATCCTCCTGATGCCACATCGATGGTGCCTCTAGTTTGTGGGTTTACTCCGTTATAAAATGTCTACAGTAAGAACTCCTTGGGTAGATTATGGTGTGGGCATCTCCTTTGTAAATCCTTGTAACGCTCCCACGATTCATAAATGGACTCCCCATCACCTTGTTGGAAATTTGTAATTTCCTTAATAATTTTGGTGGTCTTTGTTATTGGGAAATATTTATCCAAGAAGGCACGCACTAACTGTTCCCACGTTGTAATGTTAGCAAGGCTCAGTGAATGATACCAAGCCTTCGCTTTATCCCTAAGCGTAAAGGGAAACAACCTAATTCTCACTGCGTCTTCCGACATTTGGTGATACTGGAAAGTATCACAGATCTCGAGAAAACTCACGATGTGAGCATTTTGGGTCTTCATTTGCAAGTCCATAGAATTGGACGTTCTGTTGAAGCATCTTCAAGGGGGCTGGTTTAATTTCAAAAGAAACCACTTGAATAGACGGTCTAGCCACTCCTTGGTTCGCAGGATTAAACCTTGGCCTCATAAAATCCACGAGGATCCTTTGTTGTTACCTACCAGGGTTGACTTCTTGATCCATGTTTCTTTGGAATTCCTCAGCCATTTGTGCTTTTTCGAACTCTTCTGCTTCTTCTCGTCGAGCTTTCCTAAGGGATCACTCTAATCGTTCATACAAGAGCATGATTCTTATGTAGAACTACAAAAAACAAAAACAAAAATTAAATTCTATCCTAACGCCTTAAACTTTAGAACTAAGTTGCATTCCCCGATAACAGTGCCAAAAACTTGTTCCCTCAAGGTTACATGCTCTAAGTTTTACTAATTTTTAACCTTGGTAATTACTGCAAACGCACGAGTCGTTCACGTAGTACCTAAGGTGTCGATCCTATGAGGAAGAGAACTAATCCTAAAATCTAACGACAGCTAAGTTTGTAAAACCTAATTAAACAACTATTGCGGAAATTAAAATTAATTAAGAATCAAATATGAGAATTTAAATCACCAAAAGAACAAACAGAAGCAAACTCACACAAATAATCCAAAATTCAACCTAAAAGTGACCAATTAAGAGAGGGGGAATTTATTCGAAATTAAAGAAAATTTATTCAATTATGAAATTTTCGATTTAATGAGCCTAGACGGTCTTAGGGTGAATTACTCTCTCTTGAGTTATAATTCTTAACCCTAATTAATATTCCTTAATTCAAATTGTGGAAATTGTGATCTCTCGATCTGCAATTTGTCCAAAACCTAAATTAGTTCTAACGTTGTCTATTAACCTACCAGGAATCTGTGCTCGATTTCTCATTACACGACTCTACCAGTTTGATTCAATTCTCTACCTATCGATTTACTAACTCTCGTTAACCTAAATCGATGATTTTCACCAACTCACCCTCTTAGTTTATTGCTCAGTTATAAAGAATCGAATTAAATCACAATAAATCGAAATAAAACACAATCAAACCAATCTTATTAATCTCAAAAATAAATAAACCCGAAGGTGAGTTTAGACAAAACCATCAACATTCAATGACAATTATCTCTAATCAATCTCAAGTCTCCATACATCAATGAAATCAAAATAACGGCTAGAATATACTTTCAAAATGGATCTCGGAGTCGCGACTGCTAGAAAGCACCTGTTTCGGGAAGTACTTCATGTCAAGCGTGTCTTCGTGCCTCTCTTCCTTCATCTCCTTCCTCGATCGATTGATCTCTAACTAGGTTTTCTCTTAAAATTTTGACAAAGTCTCTTTCTTTTTGCAGCTCTTGGCTCTTTCTAATCTCCCTCTGGCAGTTGCTAGGTATTGATCTATTTATTCTGTAGCAACCCTAGGTCAAACATGGGGTCGAAACAGTTCGAAAAATCACCCAAAATTTAAGTTTTTCTGTTAGCCTGATGCAGGGCATGATCATGGCCTTGCTTGCCATGATCGTGGCTTGACTTGACGCTCTTTGTCACGATCGTGGCCTATAATGCACGATCGTGCCTGGCTGCTATTGACTCCTCCTCTTCTGTCACGATCGTGGCCCATGCCTTTTAGCCCCAAACTCTTCAAATCTTCACCGTTCTTCCTTGTTTACCCTGCAACACTAACACACACATCAAAGTACCTAAAAAATATACAATTTAAGCTTAAAGATTCAGACTAACCAAATAAAACACTCAAACATAAAAACTAATCTAATTAAACCCTAAATGCCTAGTCAACACTCAATTTAACACAAAATGCATAATAAATTAAACCCTAAAATATCATACAAAACACTAATATTAATGTGAATGTTAGTAATTGTAATAAAGATGAAGTAGCATCAGTTAAAAGAGAAAAAAGGGATTATATAGTGTCTCGAAGTGAGGAGAATTAGGATGATAGTTTATAGAAAAAGGGAAGGTGATAATGGAGTTGAATGTGTGCTGAAATATTGAAGAATGTATAGATATGGTTGGTGTTCTGTTTATGGGGTTATGATCAACAATCTTGTATGATGTATTTTGTGGATGTTTTGAATTGGAATAGAGGTGAGAATGAAGAGGAATTGTAGTAGGAATGATAAGATATGAATAAGACGAGGTAGATGTGGTTATAGGAGTTAGAAATCTAGAAAATGCCTAGTAGATGTCCATTAGGCATACTTCAGGTTCGCTGGGTGGGCATTCTCTGGAATTCCAGCGTTCCAGCCCAGTTTATGTCCGTTTGAAAGGACATAAGTTCGCTAGGCGGACATTCTCTGGACATCTACATAAATGTGCAATTTTGAACCTTTAGATAGTAAAATCTCTCTTTGGGATATTCACAAAAGTTGTAGAACTCAAAGTTCTCTTTGAAAGTGTATTTGAATGAATTTAATCTGACATCCACAACAAAAATTATGCTTATTGTCCTAAAATTATAAATGTATATAAGTTATTAACTTATCATTACTTTCCTATGATGTATTTAGGCTTGAATGAGATCTTGAATGAGCCTAGTGGTTGATGAATGAGGCAATTAAAGTAAAGAAAGTGTAATAGGTATTAAAGGATGATTGGAAGATGATGTTAATTGATTCTAGGATGTGTATTAAGGAAATATACCCAAGAATTTGTCATTAAACATGCATCATACATGACATATATATATGTGCTTATGAATGAGTATTCATGTGAATGTGTAAAGTATGAATGGTAAATACGTATGTTTGCATATTACAGAAGAGCACATTGAGTGACCGTTTCCAGCGTTACTGAGACTTTAAGGAAATGAGCTATCTGGAGCAAACTGTGAGTAACCTAGATGATCTCACAATAAATTATTGTTTGTTTAAATTCTGTGTTGAATTTTTATGTGATGTGAATTATTTGATTTTGGACATTAAATGTCCGAGGCATTTGATGCATGAATACCATATTTAGAAGTGCTCATTGTATGTGAATTTGAAGAAATAAGTGATACTCACCTTAACTGTTGAATGCAAAACTAAGGTCCGATGATGAATATGAACTTGAATACGAATGTGAATCATTGAGCACTAGAGATTGATTAAATACATATGAAACATTCCACTACATGAATGCATGATAACATAAAGGTAGTTGTGACGTAGTTACCAGTTAAAAAAAGCTTAAGGCTCAGAATGTGGTAAGAGCCTATGGCTCACTATTTATAATGAACCTTTAATCCCAGCAGATAAGGGATAGTTATTAATGAGCCCGGTATCCACAATGGATATGGGACAATGAAAAAGGAACTCGGTCACAATAATATAATAATAAAAAGTGAGTCTCATGAGCATTGGACATGCAATTTGATATACATGATATGAATGATTAAATTAAGCTGTATGATCTGTTATGAATGTGAAGTGTGAACTATTTGAATAAACTTGTCTTTGATAAAATATGTTGATTAATAAAGTGATGTGCATTATGTGGCTATATGAATTCAATATGAATTGTTGTGTTATGTGCTACAAGTGAGCCATGCGATGATGGTTAATTCACTGAGTTAACAAAACTCAACCAAAATTACAATGTTGACATTTCTGGTACGAGAGAGACGATATAGCTTTTAAGTCAATTTAGAAGAGAACTAGTACTGCTTTTAGATTGAAGACATGGCTCAGAGGTCGGTCAGCTATGACTGAAGGATTTAGATAGAGTTTTGTATATTTCCTCATACATGTAGCATACTTTTGTAAATAGAGCTGTAAACTCTGATTTGCTTTGATAATGTGTATATATATATATGGATGATGTAATACCATTTATAAAATCATCTTAAAGCTATTATCCTTTAAACTAAAGCTGGTTTTCAAGTCATTGATTAATATTACTCAAGGTGTATAATGATGGGTGACAAATTAAAGATACTATCCTCTTAGCATAAGAATTATTCAATAGTTACATCAGGAAACGCTCCTCAAGAGTTATACAACTAAGGTAGAATTTAAGAGGCCTTTGACCCCTCTAATTATAACTCCATCATCTATGTAATATATGCATTTGGATTTCCTTTAAGGATTATTAAATGAGTTGAGCAATGATTCATAACAGTTTCCTTTATCATTCTAATTAATGTTGTTCCTATTAAACTTATAAAAGGCACTAAGGGTTTGAAGCAAGGGGATCCTTTATCCCTTTACCTATTTACATTATGGGATTTTTGTCTAAAATTATAAAGCACATGATTAATTACAAAAAGAACTTAAAGTTTTATAATAAATATCAGAATCTTGGCATAGACATTTTTTACAGATAGTCTTCTCCTTCTTTTTAGAGCTAACTCACATTTAATAAGAGCTCTAATAACTATCATTGAAATATTTAAAGAAATACTAAGACTAGCTATGAATAAGGAAAAGAGTCATATCTACATTTCTTTAGTTGTAAGATACCTCTCAAACTAGATCTCAATTATCACTAGCCTCTAGGTAAATTCCTCACCTTACACATATCTAAAGATCCATATATCGTATAAGAGGCCCATATATTTAAAGTTCTTGCCACACATTGTAAGAATCCAGAAGAGGACTAATAGTCAGTGTAACAAATGTTTATCTTTTACTAGATGTATCTAATTTATTAACTCTATTATAAATTTGCTACATATATTGGGCTACTTATGTTGTCTTTTCTATTAGCCTGATCAAAATAATTAATAAGATTCTCACAAGCTTCCTTTAACTCGAGAATAATTATATTGATCAATTATTTGGAGAACTATCTTTTTACTTGAAGAATAAGGAAAGCTTCTAGTTATACCTTTAAAATTAAATAATAAAAATCTAATGATTAAAAGGATTGCATAATTTTGGTGGATAAATAATTCTTTAGGATAAAGTAGATCCATACACATTACTATGAGACAGATAATCTCTGGTTTTGTGATCCCATATATGACACATCATGGACATTGCATTACATTTTTAAGTTGAGACTCAAGATACAAGAATTAATCAATCCCATGCTAGGGAATATAATTTCAACCAAATTTTGGTCTAATAATTAGGGCACTTGATGCCTTTAACATATATTAATAAAATTTCTCATCTCAAACCTCTTATTATTCCAATGGCTAATGAATTTTGTAAAGATAATTTTTTAACCTCAATTAAAGTTTTAAAGAAGTTTTAGTGGCTCTTGCTCACAAATACTCTATGAATTCCATCAATAAGGATAGTAATTCCATCAATAAGGATAGTATCATATAACTTAATCACTCTTTATTTATCGTGTCCAACTTCTTATTCAATTATTTATTAAGGAACAAAGCTTCCATGGTTTAGGTTGGTTTGGTTTTAGAAAGCTATCTTAAAAATATCTTTTATTTTTTAGTTAACTATTAATAAAAGATTATCAATTTCCAATACATTACATGAAAAATTTTCATTCTCCAATACTTACATCCTTTGCTTCTGATTCCTATAATCTATTAAACATATCCTATTTTAATGTGACTATTTTTCATATCTCTGGAATGAAATTTAGATGAGATTTAAGCTTTGATTCCCTCAAACTACTTTGAGAAACATTATACTCTAAATTACTCGTAGAAAATAGAAATGCAAAGAAAAATACATCTACTTCAGAATCCATTTTGGCAAATTGGTGCATGAAATTTGGAAAGAGAGGAACCTTAGGCTATTTCAAAGGAAACAGAGGGACAATTTGTAACACCCCACTCCCATCTGACACATGTCCGTATGCCCCTCTGACGAACATGCACATGCTTGACAGAAATGACGTACTAACTATTTCATTTTCAATACATTACATGGCATCATAATTAAATCATAACTAGCACAATGTTTAAAATCTTAAAATATCCTCATTTCATTATATAAACCTTAATTTCCAATGTAGCATTATGTCTATCACCCATGTTTATACAATATCAACCTATCAGATTCCATAGCTTTATCTACAAAGTATGTTACATATATAAGGAAGTAACAAAAATTAAGACTAATCCTTTAGTCCCAGCTGACTGACCTTTGAGCCATGTCTTTTATCTAAAAGTCGTGCAAAATCTCTTCTAAGCAGTCTTAGAAGCTAAGTCGCCGCTCTCTCGAACATGAAAATGTCAACGTTGTAATTTGGTTGAGTTGTGCGAACTCAGTTGAGTATCCATCCTCGATGGTTCACTTTTGTCATGCAACACAACAATTCATGTTATCATATAATTCACATCATATCGATTATCATTAAGTAATATGAGGAAATACTTTGTTCACAATTATCACATTTCAATAATCCCACACAATTCATGATTTCATTGCGATCATATAGAACATATTCATCAATAAGCTTTCACATATTTCATACAAGAAAAGTTCTTAAGACATTGCAATCTCTCAATTTATTCATATCATATGTGTATGCAATGTTTATGAGACTCAAATTCATTTATTACGTTGTTATGATCGAGTGCCTTTTTCACTGTCCTGTATCTATTATGGATACCAGGCTCATTCATACTGTCCCTTATCTATTAAGGATACAGGTGTTGGGAAACTGAGTAGGGATCTAATCTTGACTGCAGTGGAATAATCACGAAACTTTTTCACAACTTTTGATTTCTCAAAAACCAAGACCTATTTAATTCTATAAAATGATCAACACAAATCATAATAAAACAGAAACTTAATTCGTACCTTATTCTGAAGTTTGATAATAATCTTGTCGTATCCCTCAAACCGTTCCCGAAACTAATTTGTTTCAACCATAGTAATCGCACAAATGCCCGGCTTGTAACGGTATCCATAGAATGAGTTGAGAGAACTCTGTAACTATTACATAGAGGGTTAAGCAATAAGTGCTAGCTCCATAAAGCTTAAGCCAATCTATAATAAGCTTTGGACGTTTTAATAATTTAATTGAAATTAAATTCTAATTCCAATTAAACTTTAATTAGAATTACAAATAATTTTAATTAAATACCAATTATGTCCATATAAAATTCAATATCTCATATTGGTCCTTATTTATTAAATATCTCATATTTAATCATAAAGTTTCTCAAACTTTACAATAACGTCTAACTTGATTAAATTAACTTTGCTCTCTTCAACCCATTCTATATGTGAAACCCATTAGGTTCCCACATATGTTGGCAATGATTATAAATTCTAATTCTAATTCATAATTAAAATTAGATAAATTAAAAATCCTTTTAATTTATCTTTAATTCTCCAATTAAACAATTTATAATTATAAATCAAGATTGGCATCTAGCAACGCATCATGACCATCCCAAATATTTAGGAATGTCAAAGTGGTTTTGACTAACCTTTTTCCTTGCATGATTTTTTCGTATAATTCAATCCTTTCATCAACCAATGATCCAGTTAGACATAGAGCATGGAATTAATGTCTACTCTATTTTAAGTCAATCATAATAGTTCTTCTCAATTAGCTATTAATTCAATTGATGATATTTGTAAACTATATATAAAATATCATTCCACCTTGGCCAAAGATTTCCTAAATCAATATTAATCGAGAACAACGGAACATTCTCCCTAATTACTTTAGGGTGATGAATCATATCTTAATCACTCAACTACCTTTATATAGTTCATGCTACATCCAATGACTACGGATTAAACGACCCATGATTAAATAGATCATAAGTAGTATCAAAACATAGCAATCCTCATATAAGATAACTTTGATGACCTCAAGCCAAATGATCACTTGTAAAATCATCATAATGAGAATTCCATAGACATACAAGTAATGTTCCAAATGGATTTCTCATATCAGGTCTGTTCAGTGAACT
>JANQBM010029227.1:0-11015 GCA_025594535.1 Erythroxylum domingense | reverse complement strand
CTAGAAATAGGAGCCAAGAAGTGTAGTAAAAGTCATGAAAATGCCGCCAATTTATATAATAAACTTGGGCTCAATCACCTATTATATGTTTGCCCCCTAGATAACTGACCTCTACGAGAATAGCCAAAGCCACCCGTCGACCTAAACCCTACCTGTTTCGATCTCTATTATGATCCTAGCTATCTACTTTGGCGTTTACTAAATCTTCTTCTTGATTCATCTTAAAATTCTCCAGATCTCTTCATTCTGGGCTCCGATCTATACTAAGCTTGTCCATCCTTTAGTAACTGCTCAATTCTGATAGAAGCAGATCTCAGTTTAACAAAACTACTCAGATTGGTAATGGCCAGCCTTGTTCGAATTTCCATATTTAGCTTATCCCAAACTGTCTACGCTTATCTTCCTTTGTCAAGATCAAGGCTGTAGCATACCCCATCATCTTATTGAACCACACTTCAGACTCAGCTACTGTGGAGTTCCCCTGTTCCAGATCGAGGAACTCCTTCATTTTTCAGTCCAGGTGCATTTTTGGCATATAGTTCTCCTCCAAAACTTTCAGAAAGTCTTCCCACTTTATTCTATATGGTCAGACAGAACTGCCAGGAATAGTCTTCCACCACTGATATGTTGGACCTTGCAATAGTGAGACTACATATTCAAATCTTTCATCGAACTCGCAGTCCATCTGATCAAACACTCGTTCAATTCTCTCCAACCAACCTTCTACCTCTGTAGGGTTTGTACTTCAATAAAAGTCTACAGCCCCTAGTTTTGGAGCTTATGATACCTCCTCTCCCTTCTCTAAGGAATTCTCGGAGGCATCTGCTCTGATTAAGGTATCGGAGACTCTTATTGGCTCTTATGGACTTAAGGTCAGCTGATATCTTGAGCCATATCTTGATCCAAAATGGATAGTACTAAACTTCAGTTAGCTTGCTCTACTAGCAAGGTCTCCTCTCAGTACCTAAAAATTAACGTTGCAAATTTTGATGAGTTTTGCGAACTCAGTGAGTGAACCATCATTGATGTGTTCACTCAAAACAAAACATATATATATCACTGAATAACATTCAGCTCAATCAAAGTAACATTTCATTCAAAGCTATAACTCATATTCTACAATTTGCATCATAATACAGGAAGCATTTAAAAATACAATCACTTTTTAAGTCATTCTAGAAGTACATTCTAAATGCAAGAATATCATATAATCATTTTAGAACATAATACTCATTTATCATAATTCTTCATATCACCATCAAAGTCATAAGCATTTCTCAATATCAACACAACATAGTTCAACATTCATTTGCAATCAATATCACGAACACATTTAAAGATACAAATGCAAATGAAAATAAGACTCGTTCCATTTTAACTTTGTTGTGACCGAGTGTCGATTTCACTGTCCTATATCTGTCGTGAATATTGGGCTCTTTTCAGTACTGTCCCATATCCATTGTGCATACCAGGCTCATTAATCGTTGAGCTTGAGGCTTTGATGCCTATAACTGAGCTTAAAGCCCTTTTCAAGTTCGCTACTCCGGTCACAACTCTTTTATGTGAACATGCATCATGTAATAGAGTATAATAATTCACATAATATATCATCAATCACTTCCATTCAATAAGCACATTCAATTTTCACAGTTCATCGGATCTAAGTCAGGCATTCAACAAATAGTTGACCGCTCAATTCCTTATTCACATTCAAATCACTAACACTCCCAATACTGTCCCAAATTTTGAACTCCTCCGACAAACAATTGTCCAGAATCAGTAATATCACAATTATATCAATATCAATTCATTATAGAGGAATTAAGTTTAAGCAACACAATTTGAATAGAACACATTACCAAACATCTAGGTTACCCAAATATTTTAGTTTACACAACTAGGTTAACTCATAATACACTCCAGTTGATTATTCTGGGTATGAAATCTTATTCTAAAAATCATACTTATGCATTCATCATAGTTTGTGCATCATTTGGATTGTAATTAGGTTTATGCCTTAATACACTTGATCACTTTCGATTCATCGCTCATAATTATCACTCTTTTTCCTAAGACTATACACCCATACAACTTCCTAGTTCTCATTCAATCATTCCCAATTCATCACTTGCATACTTTGAATCACATTAAATTCATGAGAACATATTTATATCATTATCAACTCATATTTTACACTTATACTTGAACATTTTTCATGGTCAAAAGCTTCTTATAACACACACACAATTGTTATTTTAAATCTAGAATTTCAACCAGCTAAATCTATACATTCACCAAACTTTTTCCAGCAATATGGATTCATACATTTACTCAATTCTCATTGATAATTACCCCATGTTCTTCAATGCTCATTCATCTATACCTTATTCACATTTCTCATGTTCTTAAGATCATGTTTGCATTAAAAGAACTCATTTATTCCTTAAACAACTTAAAATTTCTATATTTGAGCTCAACCTCATAAAAACAGTCCATTCTTTAGGTTTTAACTTCAAGTAACTACATAAACTTCTCAAGATATCTTCTTGCCAAACTATTTCATAGAAGCATTAATAAGACATCAATAATCATTTTTCATGTTTTATAATTTGATTAATTCGAGCTCTAAAGTCCTCAAAACTTTGGAAATAATACAAGACTTTTGCATAGGGGTCTATCATAGGCAGTATTAGGAAAAACAAGCATAACTCAAGATCTAGTTACTATTTTATCAAGCCACTTACATAGAGGTCAAGCTAAGACCTATATATACAACTCATTCTTTTAGTTTCTTCAAATTCATATGCTAAAGATATGTAAAATAGATCGAAAAAGGAAGATGAAATTGAAACCAAAATTTTGACTTATAGCTCTAATTTTCTAGATTCAAGAACACTTCAATAACACCGATCTTTACCATGAATTCTTCATTAATTATACCTCAAATCCCAACTTAAATCATCCATACAATAATCCTTAAATTACTATTTTTATACAAGAAAAAATAGAACTAGAAAGTACCCAAGTTCTTGCAGAAATTTCCAGCACAATCAATCATTAACATCATATGTAATTCATCATAATTCATCATCATCAATTCTTTATCATATCATGCTATAAATACTAATCATTTACTTACATGTTTAACTCCAATTCCACATCAAAATATCAAGCCAATCTAGTACTCCAAGCAAGCAGAAACATCACACATTCAAGGTAAAACTTAGATGGATTTTAGCTAGGTGTAGTAAGGTAACTTCAAGCTAATCTTTTACTTAACTTTGTAAGGCTAAAACATGGATTATTTGTGCAAAAATCAGGCATAACCATAAGCAAGTTCAGGTAGGTGAAAGAACAGAGTTTCGGTGATGTGAGTGAGAGAAGAAAGAATAAGAAATAAGCTGAACCAAGTTTGTTCATGTTACACCTAAGGTGTTAGGTGTCATCCAATGGAATAGCCACATTTCTAAAGTATAGGTGCTGCCATATGTTACCATTAAAGCTAGGTCCCATGTCATTTAAGTACAGAAGACATTTGTCCATTAATCAATGCCATTTTTCATTAACTTACTATTCCATTTGTCCCACAATGATCAATGCCAAATGTCACTCAATTATAGGCTTAATCATTCTAATTTTCATGTATTAATTTATCTTATCACTTGGCATTTTTCCTAAACCAAATATACATTATAATCCCTCAATTTTCCAATTATATCAATTAATTCCAAATTTACTACTTGTAATTAATCATACTAAAATTCAAGGCATAAACATGTTATAATTCACATAATGAACATTTTAAACTTTTCATACCCTAGAATAAATCAATTGAGTGCATATGATATCTTTGTAATGTATTCTAGTTTATATTTCATATGTGTATATGCTAATGATGTGCATGTGAATGAATTGCAAATTCATGAATTCCAATGACAACTAACGCTCTAGCCCTCAATACGGAAAACGGGTTATTACATAATCCCTTATACTCCACAGTTTCCATATACCAAAAGCAAAACAGAAAAACTTCCAAGTTTATGCAACATTTTCTAACACATATCTTCACCAATATCACATGCATTTTTTTTCAATTCAAGCATCATTCTTATATCATTTGACATGCCATAAAACTCATATTGTTACTTAGCTATTAGGCTTCCAATTTAAAATAAAATTCCAAATTAACCAATCCTCCCAAGCAAGCAAAAATCAATGCAATTCCAAGGTGAAAGTGAGCTGGTTTTTTCAGACAGTAAGGTGAAGACAACTTTGAACAGATTTCTTGGATATTTGGTGTAGGACTTAGGTACATTTTTCCTGCAAAACTTTAGCTAGGGTCAAGACCAAAATATAGAGAAAATTTGGAGTAATTTTGGTGGAGAAAGGTGAGGGAATCAATAGAAACATTGATACTGGAATTTGCTCCATCGTCATGCTGGGTGTCAACTTCTAAACTCACGATATGTCTTAAGGCATGTAATACATTTGTATAATTAAGATGTTGCCACTAAGCCTCACATGTAGTATCCATTTTTCTCCTCCTAATCATATGCTATATGTCACTCCAAGATTGGTCCACTTGTCACATATTAATTGATCCAATTGTCACACATTTAACTATGCCAAATATCACTCAATTTTAGGCTTAATTACCCTTTTTTGTGTATCAATTTATCCTACCTTTTGGCATTTTTCCTAATCCAAATGTACATTTTAATTCATCAATTTCCTAATCCATAACATTTAATTCCAATTTACTAATTGAAATCCAAACATACCAAAATTCAAGACATACCAAATCATAATTCACATTATGTTCACTTTACATTTTTCATACCTCGGGACATGTCAAAAGAGTGCATATGCTTACTTGTAATGTGTACAAATATCAATTCGTATATGAATGCTAATGTTATGCATGTATATGCAATGCTTAATCTAGGGTTGAACCCTAAGCATAACTGAAAAATAGGATATTACATAAAGATCTTCAGAAAGTCTTCCCACTTCAAGCTACAAGGCCTGGTGGTACTGCCTGGAATAGTCTTCCACCATTGGTATGTTGGACCTTATAGTAGTGAAACTGTTTAGTCGAACTTCTTGCTCGACTCGAAATCCATCTAATTAAAGACTCTCTCTGTTCTCTCTAGCCATCCTTCAGCCTCTGCATGGTCTGTACTTCCGTAGAAGCCCACTGCCCCTAGCTTTTGCAGTTTATCATACATCCTTTCCTTTCTCTTAGGAATTCTTGGAGACATTCACTCAAGTCAAGGAACAGAAGACTCCTTACTGGCTCCTACATATTCTAGGTCAGCTGAGTGTCCAACTTGATCACCATGGCAGATGACTTATAATAAACAACAATCTCGATTACTATACAAATCTCTCACTATATATCGCGTCTTTATGCTTATATCTACCTGTATGGATGCTAAACTATGCTCTGATACCAAAACCTGTAACACCCCACTCCCACTCGACACATTCTTATATGTCCATCAGACGTTCGAGCGAATGCTTGATGGAAACAGTGCGCTAAAGCAGTTACATTCACTTATATCATGGCATCATAATTTAAAACACGAATAACATGATATCTAAAACTCAATTCCTCATTTCATTTCATAAAACATAATGTACACTATAGTATTACACCACATAATCCATTTATATATACAACATCAAAACTATAAGAGTCTACTGCTCTTTACACATTCTCCATGAAAGAGGAATTTTTACAAAAACTCTATCTAACTCTTCAGTCTCACCTGATTGATCTTTAAGCCATTTCTTGAGTCCAGAAGCAGTACTCTACTTCTTTTAACTAGTCTTAAAGGTTACTTCTCCTCTCTTGTACCTAAAAAGCCACGTTGCAATTTTAATGAGTTTTGCGAACTCAATGAGTAAGCCATTATTAATGAGCTCACTTATATCACATAACACAACAATTCATAGACAATTCATATAATCACATAATACACATCACTTCACTACTCATCATGTTGCATCAAATACCATTTTGTTCACTTAATTTACATTTCTCATTCAGAACAATTCAAACAAATTATTTTCAATCATTTAAAACATACATATCAAATGTATATGCAATGCACATGTGACTCACATTCAATAATTATGTTATTGTGACCGAGTGCCTTTTTAACTGTCCCATATCCATTATGGATACTAGTCTTATTGATAACTGTCCTGTAGCTGTTAGGGATACCGGGATCATTTTACATAGTGAGCCTAAGGCTCTTACCACATTCTGAGCTTTAAGCTCTTTTTCACTAGCTACTCTAGTCATATCTACCTTTATCTGATTATGCATATCATGTATGAAATGCATCAAATATCACATATTCAATCAGACACTTTTATTCATTTACACTTTCACTTTCAAATTTTCATCGGACCTAAGTTTGACATTAAACAATTATGTTGAGTACACTTATGTCTGTCAGATTCATATACAACGAGCACTTCTAATGAAATTTTTGTACATTAAATGCCCCAAACTATTAATGTCTAGAATTAACACATTCATATTGATAATAATTCATTAATTGACATTTAAGCCAAGACAGATAATCTTAGTGAGAAAATATAGGTTACTCACAGTATGCTCTAGATAGTTATTGCCTCGATGCCCCAGCTATGTCTGGATGTTGTCACTTTATTTGTGCTTCTATACCATGCAACATATACAAATTTACACATTACTAATTTGCACAATCATATACATATGTATATGTGTTATGTATAATGCATACTCAATTTGACTATTCTGATTATATTTCTTTAATTCACATCTCATGATCATTCATACTTCAAAACTCATACGTGTCTTATTTGAACTTAGGTTTACACCTCAATTATACAAGATTATTCTAAGTTCATCACTTAATCATTCACTAAGGTTATTCTAGCTTTATAGCTTTATAAGATCAAAGATGAATCATTCATCTTTACTTAGTACAAATCATTCATCTCCTTTAAATCTCATTACCATTCATAAGATCACTTTCATTCCCATAACATCTCTAAATTTCTAGATTTGAATATTTGATGTACAACAATCCATTCTTAAGTTATAACTTCAGTTATCACCCTAAACATATCACTCATTTAATCACTTAATCCATCATCAAATTAAGTTCATTTCAAGCCTCATTCAAGCCTAAATGCATTATAGGAAAGTACCTAACCATTTGTTGTTTCAATTATCACCTAAAAGACAAGAATTCATGTAAATGGTCTTTCCTATAATCGTGCATGACTTCCCACGATCGTGGGTTATATTAACAGAACATTGCCAACACTATCTTGCATTCACGATCGTGGGTTATGTAAATCCAATAATCCTAGCCATTCTCGTCCAATTTTCCAGATTTTTAACTCCTATAAATTACATCCAAAATATATTATGCTTAGTTCATCACTCCTAACTTAATTCCTCATTATTTCCTCTTCATTCTAACCTCCATTTCAGCTCAATATCATTTTTGAAATAATTCATAATCTATGATTAATCATGAACACAAAAACATAATATCAATGTATACATACATTCATCAAATTTGTACACACATTCAACTCCACTATCACCTTCATTTCATCTTTAATTATCATCCTATTTCTTTTCTTTTCAAGACACTACACTTTCCTTTTCTTTAACTTCAAAATCCAATCCATTTCTAAAACAACCAATGATCCACGTTTTCATGAAACAAAAACAGAACATGAAAATATCCATTTATCTATCAAAATTTCTGCACTATGTCTACACCATATAAAGAGCATACTATCTCATAAACATCTCCACAATAACTTATGAATTATTACTCATCATATACATAAAAACAAGACATCAATATTCTCATTTCTTCATTCACATTTCAACATGTATGTACAACTCCATTAACTCATAAATCTATCTCTTACTATCATCAAAAACATTTCCATTTAAGCAATCCATAAAGAACCATAATATACTTACTTGTTTTAACTCTAAGTTCTTCAAAAAAAAAACCACTTAAACCTAGTCTCCAAGCTTTACAAGATCATTAATCTTTCAAGGAGAATAAACTGGGTTTTTTATCAACAAAATGAAGAAGACAACAAAAATGGAAGTAGGAAATGAAAGATGAGAGCAAGGTTCAACATTGAGAGGTTGTGAAGAGAGTGTCGTGAATGGAGAAAATGAAGAAGATGAAGAAGAGGGCATATGTAACGCAAATAATGGTTAAAGACTAGGAGATAGTCTTTCACTTATGATCTTTCACTTAGGTAAATATTAAGAGTTGAGGTATGTGGCAAGTCGCTTGACACTTTCACTTAGGTAAACATCGAGAGTGAACTGTGTGGCAAGTGGCTTGACACTTCTCACTTACCATATGTCCTCCTCTTATGATCCCTACTTGGTCTTCTAATAACTAGTTCATTTTTCCTCCAATTTCTAAACCAATTGTCACCTAATTTTTAATGTCAATTCTCAATAAATCCTAATACCATTTGCCAATTATTTCTGCTGCAATTTGACACTTATTTATATTACCATTTACTAATTGTCTTGCCACTTGGCATTTTTTCTAGTCCAAAAATACTCAAAATCTTATAAATTTTTTTCCAATTTTCATCAAAAATTCTAAATCAATAATTTTACTCACCAAATCAATTTTCAAGACAAAATATTCACTATTCATATCATAATCATTTAAAAATTATTTATATCCTGGAATATGTCAAATGAGTGTATGAACAGTCATTGTAATGTGTACAGAAAAATCAATTTCACGTATGTGTATGCTAATATTATGCATAAGCATGTAATGCAGTTTCCTAATTTCTCAATAATATCTCTCATGTACAGTATTCTAGGGTTCTAACCTTTAGCATGGGAAAACGAGATACTACTAATATTCCATATTACTAGAACATAAATAAAATAAGTAATTAGATCATAACAATCAATCAAACCAATTGCATTAATAAAAGAATCAAATCATATCAAAATATTAACATAAGGTTCATCTAACCTAAATGCTAACTGGACATTTAGTTACAGATTATCGAACACAAAATCAAATATAAAACGAAAGAAAAACAAATTGAAAACAGTGGTCATAATTCTAAATCTCCCTAATTGTCTTATATTGAATATTATGGCGATGTAAAGGCTTAATCAGGTATTTTGATGGATCTTTCAATACAATCTTCATGTTTTCTGCTTCTTTGGACCAAAATCGCCCCTGGAGAATGAACTCCACGTTTGGAAATTGCCTTTTAAGGTCTGCTCTCATCTCAAGTCTCCGTTCACATCTTTAAATATAGAGTTCTAAGGTTTTAGCTGACGCACCGTTGTGCATCAGACCATAGATCACTAAAATCTCTAAAAATCGTAAAATTGCATAGCCTGGGAAAAGTGCACGAGTTTATACACGGTTGTGCATCCCTTCTATATGTCGAATCTCCCTTCATTGTTATACTTTCATCTGAATTCTTCTCCTTAAAGTCTGTGAAGGCAATTATAACATATAAACACACTTTAAGCAAATTAAGTACTAAATATACAATAAAAGTATAAAACATCAAGCAAAATACATCAAATGTGAGTGTTAAATTATAGTCAAATATCCATCTATCAAACATCTCCACACTTAAGCTTTTGCTTATTCTCAAGCAAACTATAATCAAAATTTTAAATTCCACAACATCAATCCATCATCAATCTCAATCTGTCCATTCATATTATACATTATCATATCTTATTAAATTAAATTAACATACAATTAGAGTCAAATTGTCCTAATATTAACTCCCTAAACAATATTAACAATAATCACATCAACATTTACATTGAAATCAAAAGCATATATCTTTACACACTCACCAAGATTTCACTTAATGCACTCAAGTATTTCAGGTGAAAAGTATCAAAACTCTCAATCAATGCATAGTAGAATTCTTACCATATGCTTGTAATAAATTCACATCTCCACCACTTATGTACAAACTAGAAACACCAACCCAAAAGTCTTATACTATTGTAACGGGGTTTAGGTAAGGTATAATTGGTTTAATAAAATGGGTTTAAGTGAAGGACATATACTACATAATATATTTCTAGACTTGTTTATGAATATACATAGGTCTTTGCATTATAAATCAATTGGTATTATATTTTTTTCTTTTTTTCTTTTTTCTTTATGTTTTTCTTTTTTCTTTCTTTTTTTATTTTATTCTTTTTTTTCACACTAAAAATTCAATACCCCAATTTTAGAAATATTGGACCTTTTATAAATTTAAAGTCTCAACAAGTAAATAATTTAAATAACCTTCAAGGTTCAAATCAATAAAAAATCCTAAAAGAAAATTAGGATAAAGGTTAATGTATGGGTTTAAACAATAAAAAACGCTAAGGCTTAACTTGGTTATTCTGAAAGGTAAATTTTTGGTTATGATAATTTTCAAAGAAATAGGCTAAAACAAGTTGTTGATTCTAGGTGCCTTTATCATATTAATGTATCTAATTTGAAAAATATGGTCTCAATATGTATAATAAAAGCAAGTTCTAGAATTATCCCACTACACATGATATCACACATATGAAAGAATAATAAGACCTTTAAAATTTTTTTAATTTGCTTTTTAGGCTCAAAAGCTCATGACAAAAAGGGTATATATGTACGTAAATAATATAAAATTTCATTCAACTTGAATATTTCAATGATTACGAAATATGACTTAGAAAACTAATTTTATTTTAACCATCATCATTTTACACGTCAGTTCAAATCAATATTCAACAAGGAAATATAGTATTCATGGACATATTTCAATCAATTCAAGATATCAGTTTATAAAATATTATAATCAAGAATATAATAAGCTTAAGGAAATCATTAAAGTCATTAATCCCTTCCCTACCCTTAATGTAACATCCCGTTTCCAGAGAACGGGTCGGACCAGAGAAACGGGTCCAAGTGTGGTAAATGAATACATTTCATGCT
>JANQBM010029220.1:0-11015 GCA_025594535.1 Erythroxylum domingense | reverse complement strand
AGTATAAGGCTTTCAGCCTTTCACTCAGTCAATCACATTCAACAAATGCATATAAAATGCTCATGTGACACTTTCCAATTTATTACGGTGTTATGACCGAGCGCCTGAAACTGTCCCTTATAGGCACATTAAACGTTGAGCCAGAGGCTCTGAATCACTGTGGAGCTCGAGGCTCCAAATCAATCGTTGAACTTAAAGCTCTGAGCGGTGGCTGCTCTGGTCACAACTGTCATTAATCTGATAATGCATTCATGAATGAAATGCATATAACACTATTAGGCAAGTATGCCTAATTCTCAACAAATCATAAGAAATCCAATGACAATTAATCACATAAATCACATCAGTCATGATCACAAACACATTAAACACATAAGTCACAAATAACACTTCTATGGCATAAATCCCAATATGCATTCATAGGACCTCTGTCCGGAATTCACAATCAATTGCAATTCCCTCGATTATTCTCCACAATTTATAAAGAACACAAAGAACACAAAGATTGAGGAACCATCTAGGTTATTCACAGTACGCTCCAGATTAGCTTTCTTTTCCTGGAACGTCTGACTGCCGCCTGACTGCGGACTTTTACCCTACACAATCATTTAGTGCAATTCATTGCACACACATTAATAATTTGCATAATTATAAGCATTTATTGATGCAAAATATGTATGATGCATATTCATGACAATCCCGGTTTCTATCAAAAATTTATTCCTTAATCAGTCACTCACCTAGGGTTTAATCTGACATTTTCCTAAAAATCCCAGAAAAATCAAAAATTGGTACGGAATGGTAGAGGACTGTTTTAGAAGTCCAACGCTTCGGAAATGGGATCAATCGGAGGTCGGATGCAAAAGTTATAAACAATTGAATGTCAAAAATACCACTCACTTTCACTCACTCCAAAATTTCCAAATTGGTCCAAATAATTCACTAAGTCCCATAGAGAGGTAGATAAAGGACTTAGGAATCCGATGCTTCAAGAATCAGGTCAATCGGAGGTCGGATGGCCAAGTTATGAGCAAAACATGGAAAAGGGTTCGGATATCAACCAAATTACAGAAATGCCACTGAAACCCTCACTGTCGCGACCTGCCTCGCGATCGCGAGGCGCGCACGGAATGCACGCGCTCGCCATCGCGAGCTGTCGTGCTCATGATGAGCACGATACGCACCTCGCACTTGCGAGCGCGGAAGCTCGCGAGGGGCGCTTAGCGCGACCCCGCTTGATTTTTCTCTCTTTTTTCACTACTATCTCTCCTCCAAAACATATACATTTCTAAATCACATAATTTCTCAAAAAGGTATCCAAAATTCACAAATTTTGTATCAATGGAAAGAAAACAGAAAGCCCTACAATTTTCATGAAGGAGTCACAATCCAATTCCACCTATATATGGGTCAAAATTCACTGCAAAGAGGTCTATCCTACCAATCATACCCCAAAGCAATAACACAACTTTTACACATCATAACTTCCTATTATGTTACTCAAAAATTATATTCTTTACAGAAATGGAAAGCTAGGCACATGCTCTACACTTCTCATGAAGCACTCAGAATCGAATTATGCCTCTAACTAGGTCAAATTTGCAATCAAAAGTTCTGCCCTGTTACATTAACACCTAAACCATATCCACACTTTATAAATTCATATCTCTCACTTCTTACATCCAAAAATTGCATATTATATATCATTTAAAAGCTCTTACATTCCTCTACAACTTTGATTAAGGAAACGTACTTTAATTCGGATCATAACAATCCAGAATTGAGCTCAGAACACACTATACACAAAATCTTACACTTTTGGGCACTTTCACACAACAAAGTACCTTAATCCTTCAATTACATCCGAAATTCAATAAGTCATATCTTTCAATTCTTATATCAAAAAAATTCATACTTTATGAAGATAGAAAGATAAAAAGACAATCTATCACTTTCATGAAGACCACGTTCACTAAATCTGTCTCATTTAACCCAGATAAATTTACAAAGTTTCAGATTACTAAAAATAAATTCTTTCTCGAGTCACTGTTCATTCTGTACATACACTACCACCTTCACTTCAAGGAAAAATTGGACACCAATTCCTTCACAAGAATTGTAGCTACACCTCTCTAATTTCATTCAAGATAAAAATCATCCCAATTGCCTAACCATGTAAAAAGTTATGGCAGAAACACTGAAACACATACAAACACAATTTTTTTCCAGATTTGAGCCTAACTCTCATCCTCCATCTTCCATACCATTTCTAACACAACCAACACACAATTCACTTCATAATTTCATCACAAACCATCTTACAACCTATCCTTAACTATTAGGCCACAATTTGGCAGCACACACACACACTCAATTATTTATTAATTCCAATCCATCTAACACATTTAAATTCACCTAAACTACATCACCTTTCACTTCTTTAACTTCTAACATATCATGCATCAATCTTTCAAGACTTACATACCCAATTTAACTAAGACACAAACTCATGCAATTCATTCATATAACATCATAATTTATGCATGTAATGATCACTTAAACACATAAGAGTACAAGTCTTACCTATTAAACTTCTCACTTCTTCAATCTTTCAATCTTCACCAATTTTTCACTTCTTTCTCACTATCACATACAACATCTTCATCTTCACTATGCATGAATTAGGTTGGATTTTTGGTGAGGAAAAGAAGAGAAGGCAAGTAAGATGTGTGAGTTTTTATAAGGTAAAGCAAGTAGGAGCAACCATCGGAGAAGGAGGAAGAAAGGAGAGCTTCGGGTGAAGCAATTTCTCTTTTAAAACACATTCAACACTTAACAAAAGAAGCAAAGAAGAAGTCAAATAAGAAGAGTCGTGAAAGACTTATTTAATTAACGAGTTATTAATGAAAATAATAGGTGGACATGTAGGCAAGTGACATGTGTCACTTGCCATATGTCACACTCTCATTGGGTCATTAAATTTTCTTCCAATTCAATTCCCAATTTCTCTCCGAAATTCCAATGGCTCAATTCAAAAATTCTTAATTTCATATGTCTAAGTTTCCAGTGCCATTGGACAGTTATTTTCACTACCGGTAAATCTCTATTCTGTCTCTTGACAGTTTTTCGGGTCCAAAATTGACTTCAAAAAATTCCCACAAAATTTCTAAAATTCTCTAAAAATGTCAAAACCCTAATGACCCTCTCCAACTCAATTTTTACACACACAAAGCCTATTTTTCCAAATTCCCATTTATTCACAATTATACCGGAAAAATGTCATGAATGCATGTACAGATATTTTTCATGTGCAGAAATCACTATTCACAAATGCATGAGCTTGAGATGTGTTTTCCTAATCTCTCCGATTGATCTCCCATGTACTTGTTTCTATAATTCAACCCGTTATATGGAAACGGGATGTTACATTTTTAACTTTCAAATAGCAAATTGGGTAATTTTCTCTTGGCTTGCTACGATATGGACAAAAGAGCTAGAGTCATAGAGCACTACTTGATTTGCATTGCCCATTCTAACCTCACACACTAAATGAGGATGATATGATCGATCATCTACGCCCATAAAAACACTCCATCGATAGCAAAGTCCACAGTTAGAGTTTCTTTGACTGTTTTTTCTTTGCTGGCTCTTGTAAGTCTTTAAGACAAATTTTTGGATGGAAATAATCAAAGATGATGAAATAAAACTTGATATTTGTACACACATTTACAAATGACCTATGCCCTATCTATATACAAAGATTACCACACGTATTTACAATTCTCTCTCCTCTAACAAAATTGATTCTAACAAACTAGCTTCTTTGCATGGTGATATTTACATGGTGGCTTTTGGTTTCAATTTTGCTGGTATTTGTTACAGAGGAGACAAAAAATGCGACGAGGATGAGAGGTGTGAGTTGGGCTTGCTTAAGTGATAGGCCTCGTGTGTGAGCTGGGCTTACAGCCACCCTCAAATTAGCATTACAAGAGGCCTAACTTGGAAATGGCAATGGAGAAACTTGCAGCTAAAAGGCCCTTTATAAAATAGTCTGCGTGTCAAGAGTGTGATGGAGTGTAAGAGGTATAAATTAACCCTTCCAAGACCGCATTTCGCACCTTATAACAATCTATTTCCAAGTGCTTTGTTCGCTCATGGAAGACTGGGTTGGAAGAGATGTAAATGGCAGCCATATTATCACAAAACATTGGAACCAGCAATTGAATGTGCTCCTTTAAATCATGCAAGATGTAGGAAATCCATTTTAACCCACAAATGGCGATGGCTATGCTACGGTACTCTGATTTAGCAAAGGAGTGACTAACTGTTCTTTTTTTCTTTCTTTTCCATGAGATTAATGCGGAGCCAAAGAGGACATAATATACTGTTAAGGATTTTCATGAGAAGCGACAACCAGCCTAGTCAGAATCTACAAAGACCTGCAAAGTCAGGTGTGCTTGAACAGGATAGTGTAATACCAGGTCTTTACTTCCTTGTAAATATTGTAAAACATAAAGGAGAGCATTTCAATGTGTTGTTCATGGCTCATTAGTAAATTATGTCAACCGTTGGACAATAAAGGAAACATCCTATCGTGTAAGATTGAGGTACAATAGTTGTCCAATAATACATCTGTACCGTTCTAGGTCTGGTAATAAATCACCACTGTCTATCGACAACTTTGTTCCCTATGCAATTGGAACACTATTGGTTTTTCAAGTTGATTGTCTTGCATATACTAAAACATCCATAACATACTTGGACTGAGATAAAGACATGTCGACAGGGGATTGAACAACTTCAATTCCAATAAAATAATGAACCGATCCCATGATTGTGAATAAATCATTCAAGTAATGTTTAGCCGCAACAATCAATGATTCAGTTGGACTCAAGATTAAAACATCATCCACATATATAACAAGTGCAATGAAATTTGAGCTGATACCTTTTGTGAATTAATATTGATCGGACTCCGATTGGCAGAAACCAAAATCTGTTAATTTCCCCGTAATTTCATGATTCCACTAACGACTTGCTTGTTTGAGGCCATAAAGGGACTTGTTCAATTGACAAACCTGATCGGGTAGAGCTTTGGTGTATCCGACAGGTGGATGTATGTAAATCTCTTTATTAATAAATCTATGCAAGTAGGCATTATTAATGCGCAGTGATGAAGGGTCCATTCTTAGTGCTAGTATTAGGCAGACAGTGGTAAGCTTAGCCACCGAAGAGAAGACATCAGTGTAATCAACTATGGCTCATTGACTATACCCTTTTACGACTAATCGGGCTTTTTTCTGATCGATAGAACCATCGAGCTGTTGTTTGATTCGATAAACCCATTTTATTTGCAAAGCCCTTTTTCCTTTTGGCAACTCCGTTAAAAACCAAGTCGCATTGTCTTCCAATGCATCTAGTTCCCTCTCCATAGGTTCCACCTAAAGCAGATTACCCTTAGCAGTAGTATATGATAGTGGTTCATGTTCAATTGAAACGTTTGCATGAAAGCTTGGTAAGATTTTAAGTTGGTAAAATTTGGTAAGGTAAAGTGATTACTGATCTCTAGAGATGATATTGTGGCAATTGGTGTGGATTGTGTTAGTAAATACGAGACATAATCATCTAGATATCGTGGATGGGTTCAGGTTCGATTGTTGCATCGCGAAGGAAGGGGTTTGTTTATTTGGGGATCTTGTGTTAAGGATGATGAATTTTGTGGAATAAGAGTCAGGTCGAGTAGGTTATTACTAGGTGGGGTATGTGGAGTTAGGTTGGGTAAGGTAAGGTTGGGCTAGTTAATTGGGTTAGTGTTTGTAATATCTAATGGGCTGTTGTATGGGGTGGTTCTGGAAAAAATAGTGGGCTGGGTAATGATTGGGCTTTGATGGCTTTTGTATGGATAACTGGTCTCAAATAATTGAACATCTCTTGAAATGTGGACATATTTTGTTTCTAATTCCAGTAGCTTAAATCCTTTTTTCCCAACACGTAACTGATAAACAAACATTTATTTGCTCGTGGTTTGAGTTTATCTTTTATTGGTTTTATGTTGGCGGAGTAACATAAGCATCCAAATGTACAAAGATGGTCATAGGATGGTGTTTTGCTATAAAGTTTTTCATAGGGTGTTTTCCATAATAATGTTTTGGTAGGTAGTCAATTGATGATATAGGTTGATGTTAGAAGGGCTTCCCCCCAAAATTTGGTCAGTAAGTTGGCTTACTATATGAGAGCGCGGGTTATTTGAAGGAGATGTTTATGTTTTCTTTCAACAACTTCGTTTTGATGAAGGGTGTAAGGACACGTGCGGTGGTGAATGATGCCATGACTTTGAAATAAATCACGGCATAGTTTGTTTACAAACTCGGTACTGTTATTGGTTCGAATACATTTTATTTGTTTATTAAATTGGATAACAATCATCTTTATGTAAATATTGAGTGCTTCAATAACTTGGCCTTTTCTGTTAAGTAAGAAGGCCCATGTATCTCGAGAAAAATCATCGACGAGGGTTAAAAAATATTTTAACCTGTCGATATTTGGTTGGTTGTATGGTCCCCATAAGTCTATATGGAGGAGTTCGAAAGGTTTTTTGGTGGTTGGTAGGTGTGTCGGGAAAGAATTTCATTGTTGCTTTGCTAAGGGGCATACCTTACATGGTGCCTCTGTTGGTCATTCTTCACTAATATGAGAAATACGAGTTAGTTTGTTTATCGATGCGTGATCGAGACGAGGGTGCCATAAAGTATCAGTGTTTGTTACATTGCAAGCTACTGGACTATTTAGGTAAAAACTAAGTGATGGACCTTTCATGGTGTTGGTTGGTAGTATATCTTCAAGATTATGCTCATATATACCACCTTTAGCTATGCTTATTGCCATAACATCATCAGTTCATAGGTCCTGCAGGTAAATTTGACCAGTAACAAATATAACTCCCACATTGTTTTGTACGGCTATTTATGAACAAACATAAGATTGTGATTAAAAGAATGGACATGTAACACATTATTCAGGATAGTAGAAGGGGACAGTTTTACCTCACTAATGTGTTGTACATGTTTACCTATTCCATCGAGCAATTTTATGAGGCTCAGGGCATTGGTTTTAAAGTAAGTTGAGAAAAGGTTTAAGTTTGGGGTCATGTAGGTGGAAGCACCCTAATCAATTACCCATGAATCATTATCATAATCACCATTACGAATAATCGAGTTTGAGTGCATACCTGAAAAGCTGTTATATGCAACATGGTTTGCCTGTATGGTGTGTTTACCCTTGACAAGCCGCATCAATTCTTGTACTTGTATTGCAAGTGAGGCTACATCACCTCTGTTGACACTTCATTTTTCTTTGGTACCTCTGTGATTGCATCTGTTACATTTGCAGCATACTCTCCCTTTCCTTTCTTCTTTTGTAACTCCTTGTAGTAATCCGGGATGCCATGGAGCTAGAAACAAGTCTCTTTTGTGTGCCCTTTCTCACGATAATGTTCACAGAACTTATCTTCTCTTCTACTATTGTATCTCCTAATGTATATGTCCTTACCATTTTGTTTTTTGTTTCCACTAAAATTGGAAAACAACACTGTGTTCCCCTGCTCATTCTTATTCACACCAGAACCCATCAAAGCAACAGATAATTGATTGTTCGCATTTTCACTAACATTTTTTTGTTTTTCGACAATTAATATCATTGAATAGGCTTTGCTCACTTGTAGTAAAGGATCTAACAACATAATCTGCCCCACCACAGATCTATACTCCTCTCTTAATCCTAACAGAAACTGCATTAATTTGTTATTGTTTAACACACCAGAATTATGATGAGAGGCAGCACATACACAGATTCTCATAGGCATTAATGAGTCAATGTCATTCCAAACCTTCTTCATTTTAGTAAAATAGGTAGTAACTAATTCATTACCTTGTCTCAAATTCGCTGCTTCTTGTGTCAATTGATATATGTGCGGCCCATTACTTTCACCATATCTGCTCTTGAGTTCATCCCACAAGTCTTTCGCTGTTGTGACAACCAGGAAGGAATCGGCAATTTCTTTGGTTAAGGAATTGAGGATCCAGGCTATGACCATCTTGTCCATAGTATTCCACCTTCTTGCTTGAGCTTCATCGTCTTCTGGCATCGGTATGTCACCGTTGACAAAGACCAACTTGTTTTTAGCCAATAGGGCTATAACCATCGAACGATTCCATGACAAGTAATTTCCTTCATCAAGTGGGGTTGTTACCAGGACACATCCGGGGTTGTCACTGGCACTAATACTGTATGAATCATAGCCGGAATTAGAGTTTTGGTTACCATCGGTCTCATCGGATTCTCCAAAACTTTGAGACATTTTGGGGTTTGGATTTTAGGGAAATTGGTAAGAGGTTTTTTAGGGTTTGGGTAATAGGATCAGACTACAGTGCTTTGATACCATGTAAGAT
Source organism: Erythroxylum domingense (assembly GCA_025594535.1). Taxonomy (NCBI): domain Eukaryota; kingdom Viridiplantae; phylum Streptophyta; class Magnoliopsida; order Malpighiales; family Erythroxylaceae; genus Erythroxylum; species Erythroxylum domingense. Next base: position 2,568 of record JANQBM010029220.1, on the reverse strand, counting down.
AAATTTTAGGATAGAAATCATCAAAGATAACGAAATAAAACTTGTAATTTTGTACACACATTTACAAAGGACCTATGGTCTATTTATATACAAAGATTCGCACACGTATTTGCAATTCTCTCTCCTCTAATGAATTTGATTATAACAAATTTGCTTCTTTGCGTGGTGGTATTTACATGGTAGTTTCTGGTTTCAATTTTGCTGGTATTTGTTGCAAAGGAGACAAAAAATGTGACGAGGATGAGAGGTGTGAGTTGGGTTTGCTTAAGTGATGGGCCTCGTGTGTGAGCTGGGCTTAGAAAGTCATACACCCAATCTATGGCCTCTCGAGGCAGTATCACCGTCTTTACCTCCCCAAAAGTCACCAACAGCGAGGGTGCTACTCCTTCGACCACAGGTTCACGAAAGGTCAGTGCCTGTGCTCACCAACTACACACGAAGGGTCGTTTAAGTGCAGGTTTTATTGATCAAAGTCATCGCCATGGATGAAACGTTCCAACTCTAGGCCTCCGAGTAACTCTGTAACTTCTCTTTCTTCAAGTCTGTTGATTCTACTTAGTCATGAAGTTGGTCGTTTTTTATGTATAGAGAAGCCACATCCCGATGAAACTCAGGGTCTAATGCTCTGTAAGAATCCATAACGAGAGGGATTGCAATTGTTATTTCGTTGGATGATTGTTGCTTCTATGTAAAACTATCGTTCTTCTGCAGTTATAATATTAAGACAACCCTTCTCTATTTCTGGAAAGTTTTATACTTGAATTGTTGGAACCCTTGCATGGACGAAGATAACTAGAGTTAAGAATGATACCATTCATTTATTATGTTAACATTCCTTGCAATTGATATTTTTAAATTTTCATCTAAAATAATTTTCAATTTTTCTCTTTCTATCAAATTTGCTATAGAAAACATATTCAAAAGTCTCTAACAATTTTTTTCAATTAATGTCCAAATTTTTAAATTTTTGGATATTGAGTTATTAATCTTTTAAAAGTACTTTAATAATGTCATATCATTAAAACTAATATTTTGAATTAAATTGTTAAAGTTTAAAAATTACATCCAATTAAACATTTAAAAGATTAGAAACTAAATTAAATTTTTTTCAAAAGTTGAATACTTTAAAATTGATTTTCATGTCAATTTGAAAATATCTTGATATGTCATCAATTTTATTCAAGATTAACCTTGGCCTTTCTGTTATACGTCCTTGTCTTTTCATGTAGATTATGTCAGTCATTATGAGAAAATATAATAATACATGATACATAATATTAATTTATTTTTAAAAAATCAATATATTAATTTATTATTTCTTTAATAATTAATATCATATTCATTATTATAATTTGAAAATAATTATTTTTTATTAAGCAGTAACATTAATATATAATATTATCATATAAAATATAGAAATATTATTATTAATTTAATGTCGTTAATTATATTAAATATTAATTTATAATTTATTATAAAGATAAATTACATATTTGTTAAACTTTTACTTATTGTCTAACAATACATAATAAGATGATCAATTTCTTAGATTTTATCTATACATTAGTTATTTTTTATCTATAAATTTTAGTTATAAATAAAAATAAGAAATTTAAGTAATATTATTATGTTAAACTAATTAATATAAACATGAATTTAGTGAGCATATGTAAATATGATATTTTAAAATAATAATAGTTTTTACAATTTAATAACCAATTGAATTAATTAATTATAAAATATTATATATAAATATTATACGAAAAATTGATCATTTTTTATTAGTATTAGCATATACACTAAATAAATGATTTAATTTTATTAGAATATAAAATATAAAATTTTAATTGGAAATAAATAGGATAACTTGATATTTATTATATATTAATTTAAAAAATTGAATTATATATTAATTATAATTATGTTTTTAATATAAATACCTACGTATTACTTCCACGAATATAACAGCCATAGGTGGCAGGACAACGACATTCTTGGACGCGTGGGTAGGATAAGGGGATTAAATCTCCTATGATATAATGTTTTTATTATATTTTATTAAAATTTATTTAAATATTTATATAAATTCTACATAAATATGTAAATTATAAATAATTGAAAAAAAATTTTGACACAAGAATAAAGACGTATGCGAATGAATCATGGGCCTGCAAGCGTATCTGCGTCATGGGTTTTGTCACACTTCTGTTCATATCCTTTCAAGACTTGACTTACGTATTTCCGTTGCAGGCAACCGTCGAAGTGCCTGTTTAGTTGAGCTTATATCAGTAAAGCTTTTGTCAATAGAGCTTTTGTCAGTAGAGTTTTTTTGAGAAGAGTTTTTTAAAAAAATCAGTTGACTGTTTGGCTGTCAATTAAAAAATAACTTTTTAAAAAGAGCTTCATATAGTAGACTGTTTGGTAACATAAAAATAAAAAGCACTTTTATTAATTTTAACTATATAAATATTATTTAAAATATATTAAACAGTATACAAAACAAAATACATTAATTATTATATAATTTTAAACCATATGAAACATAAATGAAAATATATCTAACTAAAT
>JANQBM010029194.1:0-11017 GCA_025594535.1 Erythroxylum domingense | reverse complement strand
CTCTTCAAAAGCCAGTAACTACAAGTTACAGACGGTAATTATTTTTGGAGGGAAATATAAAGGAAAGCCTCTCAGACGGTTCAGAACATCACCTACTCTAGAAAACTCTTGAAATCCTTTGAAATCGATTTTTGCAGAACTCTCAATAACAACTGTTCATTTCAGACCTTTTGGTTACGCTCTCATCTTTAGATTCTAATCTCTTTACCTTGAGAAGTTCCTACTATCTAAAGATCACAAGGGAGCAAGCAATGATTTATGGAAAGCATGTTGATTTCAAATCTTTGAAGGAGAATTAGATGGACATTGAACCCGAAGTTAAGACAACTGGATAGAAAAACTTCTTTCAGGTTCGTAACACATTTTATTTGAATGAAGTGTATGATTTTTGGAAAAATGTAAATGTGGTAGATGATACAGTAGTATCATTGGTTGATAGACTGTCGGTTATTGTGACACTGGAGCTAATTGAGAAGGTTAGTGGATGTCTGTGTGTTGGAGAAGAAGTGTCTTATAACCCTAGATGGATGACTCAAAATTGTCTAGAGAAGGCACTAGTAAATCGACAATTCTATGGGTGTAATGACCCAAAGGACAAAAAGTCGTCGAACTTTGTTCTGAAGGCTAGGGTTCTACATAACATACTTTTCCATTGCATTCTACTAAGAACAGGATCAAGGAACATTGTGACAATGATAGATGAGCAATGCTTGTTCTATCTTCTCAACTATAAAGCTATCAATCTTCCACACCTGATTCTGAGATACATGATGAAGACGAAGAAGGACTCTAATGCCTTTCCATATAGGATGCTGCTAACAAGAATCTTTAGAGATTCTAAAATTCTCCTAGACAGAGGAAATAGGATGAAGATGAACATTAAAAGTATTATTAATTCAACAACCATCAGAAAAATGGGATTGAGTACAACTTCTATGCCGAAAGTAAGGATTGAGGGGGGGCATACAGCCAGACGAAGTATGAGTGGGAATGTTACTCCCAAAGAAAAGAAGAAACCTCAATCTTCTTAAAGAATGGCTATAGAAGAAAAGAAGAAATCGTCAGAAGTAACGGCTGAAGCTAAGACAATGAGGTAAATAGAAGAAAGCTAGGTGAGGCTATCTGGAAAACAAGTTTCATTAAAAAGAAAGGTAGAGGCACTTGATTTTGAGCAAATCAAAAAGTCAAAAAGATCACTAAGGATATTAACTCTCCCAAAAGAAGAATAGAAGAGAGGGAGACAAATGACTCTTGGTGAAAAATCTCATTAGATAGAAAAGACACCTCAAGTTGCAAGATCTCTTATCTCAATTTTGCAACAAGTGCAGACGGAGCCAACCAAAGAGACTAGAATTAAGAAGAAATTGGAGTTTGAAAGAAAGAGAACTCAACCATAACCACCTTCTGGACTGGTAGAAGAAAGTAAAAAGTTAAAAACTAGTCAGAAAGAAACTACTTCAACTGGGAGTTAACGAAAAGAAAAATCAGTTGAAGACAGAGTGGAATCTCATAGTCTTATCAGAAAAGAGGACTTGAAGATAAAGGTGATTGAAGAAGAGGTACCTGCTAGAAGTAGAAGCTCAATAATAATCAGAGAACCTGTGAAAAGGTTAGTTAAGGTACAACTTGAATCTATTTTAATCAATAATCGGTCTATACATCTTCTAAATCATGAAGAAAGGAGATTATATGGGATTCTGAGGGATGAGAAGTCAGAACCATATCCAATGAAGATGACCAAAGATTGGTACACTATCTACCTAGCAACGAGTAGAACATTGATTAAGATCGTACCTAACATACAACCAAGAGCTTCAAACATTGTACGCAATGTTGAAAAAGGAAAACAGAAGATGTACCCTGAAAGAACAACAGGTGACCTGACTAAAGAATAGATACATAAAGCAGTGAGAAGCATAGATGAAACATGTCATGCAGAACAATCAAGAGGAGTCTATGTTTCCCATCACATCTCAAAAGCATCACGAAGTAATTGTGGACGCTTCACCACAGATGCAAGCTCTTAGGTAGTTGGAAGAGTGACTAAAGGACAGTATAGATCTATCCAGGTTGGAGGTATGTTTGTCAACTTAGAGACTTTTGTCCACCTGATTCTGCACTTTAGACTTTTAAGTTTCATACCCTCACTTAAAGATGTCCTTCATCTTTTTAGAAAAACAATTCCAAAGCTACATAGACCTAATGACCTTGATCTCCCAGAAGGAAAACAACTCTTCAAATCTCCTACCCTAAAAATAATAGAACTCGATGTCTTATCCTCAGAAACATCAGATGATACAAACTTCTATCCATCGAGTCAAACTCAATAAGTCAAACTTATTGGAATGGAAGAAGTAAGACATTCTGAGCAGCGGAGTCAGGAAGCCTTAGTGAAGGAAATTGCAGAAATTCATACTAAGGTTGACAATTTACAAGACTTAGTTGGTGATCTTCATGAGGAACTAGGTTATGTACGAGTTACAATAGAAGAAGACCTCAAGTTGATCAGAACAGATATGCAACGCATGTTTTCTGAGATAATGAAGCATCTGAGGTAACCTTTTTGATTAATAACAAATAGGGGAGAAGAGAAAAGAGAAGAAAAAAGAGACAGGGGGAGACAAGATTAAAGGAGAAGAGAGAAGAAAAGACTTTATGAGGACTTTATGATGATTAATTTTGATGACAATCAAATAATAATAATGTTAGAAACAAAAGAACATCTTTAAAAAGTGTGTTAAATGTGTAGACGCAAAATCAATATAGACGCAGACGCAGATGCAGGCACAGATGCAAAATCAATATAGACGCAGATGCAGATGCAGACACAGACACAAAGGCAACACAGAAGCAAAGAACACATAGATGATACCACGAAGATACATTAGTACTTCAGAACAGTTATTTAGTTAGAGTTAGTTACAGAACTCAACTAAATGACGGTTACCTAGAAGCGGTTATTAAGAATCAAGAAGCTGTTATCAAGAATCAAGAAGCAGTTAGAGACGAAGGCTATAAATATTAGTCACAGTTGAAGATGCTACAATCTTAGAAAATCTTAGACAAGTTAGAAAGCTAGGCAATCTGAGAGAAAATTCTTACAGTGCTTACTTAGAATAGAGCTAACATCACTGTAACAAAAGCTCACAATCTTTTTCTAGTGAGAGAAAAAAAAGGCTGATATCCTGGAGAGGCTAAGATAGTGAAAGAATACTTTATAAGAGACCTGAAGAGGCTCTGGAAGGGAAAAAAGAATACTTGTAATCGTTTGGAGAATAGTGAAACACTCAGATTAACTCTGAGGACTGGACGTAGCCCACGGTTTGGGGTGAACTATTACAAAAATTGCAGTGTCTATTATCTACTCTTTACTTCAGTTTATTTTGTTGTTAAAAATCATAGAGAAGTAATTTGCAATTTAACTACGTAATAATTTGTGATATCTATTTAACAAGAAAGAGTTAACAAGTTTTTATATTCTCAAAAAGGATACACCATTCAACCCCCCCTCTTGTGTATCAAGTTTCTTGAATGTAAAGTCCATACTAACGTGTGATTTACTTCACGATAGAGGTAGGCAGCCTAATACTTTTCAAGAGAAAAAGGGAATCATCGTGGTTGATCAGATGACGGAAATGCAAGCGAAGATCAACAATTTGACGCGACAACTAAGCAACATTAAGGCATCATCGTCAGCCCAGGTGAAGGCTATACAAGTGAAGTGTGAGCTCTGTGGTTAGCAGATCATGATACTGTAGGCTGCTACTTGATAAGAGAGGATAATTAGGCGTAAGTGAACTATATGGGGCCGCAATTTGGAAGAGGAGGGGGAAACAATCCCTACTATAACATTTACAACCCTAAGTGGAAGAATTACCCGAACTTCTCCTGGTAAAATAATAATGAGGACAATTCAGGCCTCAGGTGCAATCGAGCTTTCAACAAGATAAAGCAAGCTTAATGGAGTCAAAGTTAGACAGAATTTTAGATAAGCTTGGAACTTTCGAAATGCAAAAAATAAGTAGGAAGAGAAAATTGAGCAAGTCACTAAGAACCATGCTCCTCAATTCATGATTTAGAAGCCCAAGTGAATCAATTGCTCAACGATTTTTCTATACGAAATTTGGGAAATACTCCTAGCATTTCAGGAACAAAATCAAGGGAGAAACTAAAAGCTATTACACTACGAAGTGGGAAGGAAGTTGAACCATCGACAAAGGTAGTGGAGGAGGCCATTTAGCCAACTGAAAAAAATCAAGAAAAGGAGAAAGAAGTGGGCATGAGCAAATACCCTCCTTATGTTGCACCTCCACCATAACAGCCCAAGGTTCTTTTTCCTCAACGATTACAAAAGAAGAAGTTGGATGAACAATTTACAAAGCTTGTTAAGAAGTTAAGGATGCTGCAGATTAATCTTTCCTTTGTTGAGGCATTAAAACATATGCCTAGATATGCAACATTTTTTAAGGGCATACTATCAAAGAAGCGCACTTAGGAAGATAATCAGATGGTATCTTTAACTGGCACTTATAGCTCAATAGTTACCAATCAAATGCCCTCTAAATTGAAAGACCCAGGGAGTTTCACAATACCCTATGTTGTTAGTGAATTTGAATTTACAAAGTGTTTGTGTGATTTGGGAGAAAGCATCAACCTTATGTCGCTGTCGATATTTAGGAAGTTGGGATTAGGAGAAGTCAAGCCAACATCCATGTTAATTCAATTGGTTGATCAATCCATTAAAAGGCCATTTGGAATAGTGGAAGGTGTGTTTATGCAAGTGGATAGGTTCATTATTCCAATATATTTTTTGGTTCTAAACTTTGAAGAAGATAAGAACTACCCACTGATCTTAGGACGACCCTTTATAAACATAGGGAAAGCCATAATTGACATTCACAAAGGAAAATTAACACTTCATTTAAGTGAAGATCATGTCTAATTCAATATGAATAAGCCTTTAAAGAACCCAACAACTAGCAGCATATGCATGAAAGTTGAAATTATGGATCAAAATTTAGGAGAACTTATTGAGAGTTGCATAGTAGAAGTTCAGTCTTTGGAACCAAAGATTGACAGTGAAGATCAAAATCCTAAATCTAAAGGAGACGATGAGATGGAGGAGGCAGATGTTCATGTGTAGCAAGACAAATTAGTTCAAACTAAATCACCCACATCACCATCTTCAGAGAAACCTCCGATATTAGAGCTTAAGTCTTTATCTGCACATCTCAGTTATACCTTTCTTGATGGAAGTCAAATGTTACTAATAATATTTTCTAACTAATTAAATGAAAAATAAGAAAGCAAGGTAGTGGAAGTTGTTAAGAAGTGGATGAAGGCCATCGGATGGCAGATTGCTGACATATGAGGAATAAGCCCGAATGTCTACATGTATCGAATAAACTTAGAGGAAGGGTGTAAAATGGTGAGGGAGTGTCAACGAAGATTAAATCCTAACATAAAGGAGGTGGTTAAGAAAGAGATCATAAAAATCTTAGATGTAGGCATGATTTATCCCATCTCTGATAGTGAATGGGTAAGCCCAGTACAATGCATACCTAAAAAGGGATGAATCACGGTGATAGAGAGTGATAGTGGAGAAGTAATTTGAACAAAGAACAATCACAGGATGGATAGTATGTATAAATTATCGCAAACTCAACTTAGTGAATAAGAAAGATCACTTTCCTCTCTAATTTATAAATCAAATGATAGAAAGGGTAACTGACCATTCATACCATTACTTCTTAGATGGATACTCAGCCTATAATTAGATTTTTATCTACCCTGATGATCAGGAGAAAACCATATTCACCTGTCCGTACTACACCTTCACGTACAGATGGATGCCTTTCAGACTTTTCAATACTTCAGCCACATTTCAGAGATGCAAAATGTTAACCTTTGCTGAGATGATAGAAGACATAATGAAGGTGTTCATAGATGATTTTGTAGTCTTTAGAGACTCTTTTGACATATGTTTAACTAATTTGGATAGAGTGCTTCAAAAATGTGAAGAATCACAATTGGTGTTGAATTAGGAGAAATGTCACTTTATGGTACAAGAAGGGATAGTGCTAGGGCATAAAATCTCACATCAAGGATTCGAAGTTGACAGAGCGAAGACAGAGGTAATAGAGAAACTTCCACCACCAAGCAATGTAAAAGGTGTGCAAGGTTTCTTAGGCCATGCAAGATTTTACCGTCAATTCATCAAAGATTTTTTACAAATTGCAAGACCTTTGATAAACCTTTTAATTAAGGAAGCATCCTTCATGTTTGATCATAAGTGTATGTCTGCGTTCAACACTTTAAAGGAGGCGTTAATATCAGCACCAATTTTATTGCCACCAGACTGGACACTTTCATTTGAAGTTATGTGTGATGAAAGTGACCAAGCTATAGGCTACGTTTTGGGCCAAAGGGAAGATAAGAAGCTGCATGCGATCTACTATGCCAACAAGGCTCTTGCAGGACTATAATTGAATTATATCACCACAAAGAAGGAACTACTCGCAGTATTGTATGCATGTGATAAGTTTCAACAATATCTTTTGGGTTTAAAGGTAATTGTATTCACTAACCATACAACACTAAAATAACTTTTCAACAAGAAAGATGCTAAAACTAGACTCATTCGATGGGTGTTACTTCTTTAAGAATTTGATATAGAGGTTAGATATAAAAAGGGAGCAGAAAATGTGGTTGCAAACTACTTATCTAGACTTGAGGGAGGGGAATGCGAGCAAAGTAATAATATTAATGAAAATTTCCCTGACGAAACTCTAATGCTACTTGAGAGCTTGACTACACCATGGTTTGCAGATATCACCAATTATGTTGCCAGTGGTAAACTTCCATCGAATCTCTCTTACCAACAAAGGAAGAAGTTTTTGCATGATTGTAACGGATATATATAGGATGAGCTAACCCTATATAGAGCATGTGCAGACAGTTTAATGCGATGTTGTGTTCCAAATGAAGAAATATTATACATCCTAAAGCAATGTCATAAAGGTCAGTATTTTGGGAATTACGGAGCCAACAAAATGACAGCCTGGAACTTGAGAGTGGATTTTATTAGCCACATTTGTTTAAGGATGTGCAAACCTATGTGGCATAGTGTGATCGATGCTAGAGAATAGGTAACATTTCTAAGAGGGATGAAATGCCTTTATCCAACATTCAAGAAGTATAAGTCTTTAATGTATAGGGCATCGACTTTATGTGTCTGTTACCATCTTCAATGGGGAACATGTATATTCTAGTGGGAGTTGATTATGTTTCACATTAGGCTGAAGTGGTAGCATCCCCAACCAATGATGGGAAGGTAGTGTAGAAATTAATTAAGCAGCTATTTAACCGGTTTGGAGTACCACATAGAATAATATGTGATGGAGGTGCACATTTTTACAGCAGATCTTTCAATGCCCTCCTAAAAAGATATGGCATGCACCATCTAGTTGTTACACCTTACCATCCATAAACTAGTGGCTAAGTGGAAGTTGTTAATCGAGAACTGAAACGAATTTTGGAGAAGACAGTGAACAACTCCTGAAAGGATTGGTTAGCAAAGCTAGATGATGCCTTATGGGCCTTTAGGACATCTTTTAAAACACCCATCAGAGTAACTCTATATAGGCTCGTTTATAGGAAAACTTGTCACTTGCCGGTCAAATTAGAACACCGAGCATACTAGGCAATTAAAACATTAAATTTTGATTGGAAATAAGATGGCACAAAGAGACTTTTACAATTAGACGAACTTGAAGAGTTTTGTTTTAATGCTTATGAAAATGCCAAACTCTACAAGCAAAAGGTGAAGAAATGGCACGATGCCTGTCTCAAGCAAAAGGAATTCAAAGTACGAGACATTGTTTTGATATACAATTCAAGATTTAGGCTATTTCCAGGGAAGTTGAATTCTAGATGGAGTGGACCGTTTACGATCATTCAAGTCTTTGATCATGGAGCTCTCAAATTGGAAAATGCTAACAAGGAGACTTTTAAGGTCAATGGGCATCGGTGCAAACGTTATTTTGGTGGAGCAATTCCCAAAGATAAGCAAGTAATTTCCGTGTGAACTCTCAGGGCTACACCATCACCACCTCCATCTCCATAGGATTTATGCCTAACCTAATCTTTTTTTTCTATTTAGTTTTTTTTCTTTTTCAATTTTGCCTTCAGTTCTATTTTATTTTTATGTTGCTTTTATTTATTTCTGTTTACTTTAAATTGTGTATGTTATTTTGTTTTATGTGCTTGTGTGTGTTTCCTTCTCATATTAAGGACAATATGTTGTTCAAGTATAGGAAGGGATTCTATATTTTGCTTGTGTATGTGATTTTGCATACTGTATGATAGTTATTAGGTTGCTTTGTGCGAATTGTTTGAATGTGTCAATGGCTTAGATGAAGTGATATTCATTTAATTTTGAACATAGTCTAGTAGGTTATGAATGATCATTAGCTCACAAAATTATTGAATTAGAGGTTTTGGATAAATATACAGCTTAATTAGGACTTAGTGTAAATTTAGCACCCTCTAGGTTGTTACATTCATCCATAATTTGAGGCCCTTTAACTTAAGCAGCTTAACTAGTTTTTTTATGAAAACAAATAGGTAAAAAGATAAGAAGGCAAAACAAATTTTGTTAATAAATTACTATTTCACTAACCTTCAAGTTATGAATAGAGCTAATAGCCAGTTGAAAACATGATAACAGCTGAGTAACCAGATCGACACGCATCACAAATGTGTGCCTTCACATCAAAAGGCTATAATGACATTTCAACTGAGCTATTAATAAATGATTTAGTTGAGTAACCTGATCGACATTCATAACCAATGTTTTCCTTTGAGTAAAAGACTAAGTCTGTGTTTAAAAAAAAACTACCGGACTTGTAATCAACTTCAATTTCCATGAAAATGTACTTAGTAATAGTTATAGACTCTAAAGGACAAAGAATTATTAATGCGTGTGTATAATTGAAAAGGGTAATTGAATTACCACTTAGATCCCGATTAACTTGTACATTTAGTTCAAAGCCTGTAGACATAGATTTTGCAAGTTAATGATTAGATATAACTTATCAGATTGTGTTCAAGATTAAATTTATTTCATGAAGTTGTAACCATTGTCTCATTTTTACATTGTGTGCTTCGAGTTTATCGTGTGTGTTATGTTTGTTGTTTTGTTTGCATGAGGAGAGGAAAATGTTTAAGTATGGGATATTGATAGTTGTCATTTGCATTGTGTTTTAAAGGTTAATTTGTTATGTATTTAGTATGAATTTGAGTGTTGAGTATGTATTTATGGTTTGATTGTGTTAGTTTATGTGTTTAAGTGTTTTTATGGGTTATTATGAGTCTTTGAGCTTAATTGTTATATTTTTTAGGTATCTTGATGTGTTTGTAACGGTCAAGAACAGAGAAGTTATGAAGAGTTTTGGGCCAAAAATATAGCCGAGGATCATGGCACAATAGGCCATGACCATGACAGAGAGCTTGGATTCAGGCTATGATCGTGCACTTTGGGCCACAATCGCGGCAGAAAGGTTTCTTGTGTTGGGTTGAAGTAAAAACTTAAATTTTACAAGATTTTTCAGACCGTTTTGACCCTAACTTTGACCTAGAGCATCTAAAATATAATACATCATTATGAGACAGATGCAGTAGGGAGAGAGTCTAAAAAGGAGAGCCTTCACACTAGTCAATTATGAAAAAACCTAGAGAGAAATCGAGAGATTGAGGAAGGAGAAAAAGGAAGAGAAACACGGAGAAGAAGCTTGACGCGAAGTACTTCCCAAAATAGGTGGTTTTCTGCTATCCCTGCCTCTGTAATTCCGTTCTCAACGTATTTTTCGGTTATTTCAATTTTATTCATATATAGAATTGAAATAGGTGTTAAGAATAGGTTGTGTTGAATGATGAGTTTTTGTTTATACTCACCTTTGGGATTTTGATTTTTGAGAATAATAAAGTTTGATTGATTGTCTTTTTTATTGATTTAATTGTGATTTAATTCTACTCTTAATAACTTGGCAATAGACTGAGAGGGTGAGTCGAGTGAAAAAAATCAAATTGGGCTAATGAGAGTTAGGTGATTTGATAGGTAAAGAATTGAATCAAGCATAGGTTCCTGGTAGGTTATTAGACAATTTAGAACTAATTTAGGTATTGAGTCAATTGTGAATCGAGAGATCACAATTCTATAATTTAAATTAGGGATTATCAATTAGGGTTAAGAATTATAACTCAAGAGAGAGTAATTCACCCTAGGATCATCTAGACCCATTAATTCGATAATTGCACAAGTGATTAGGTTTTTGTTAATTTCGAATTAAAACCCCCTTCTCTCACTTGATAGTTTCTAGGTTGGTTTTGGGATTGGTTTGTGTTATTGGATCAGAAAAAGAAAGCATGCTATATTTGGAGAAACGGTAGATTTCAAAACTTTTAAGAAATCATTTTTCCAGCAGAAGCAACAAATCCAAATCATCATGTCAATCCATACATGATATGGTATAAGGATAATAAAAACCATAAACAAGATGAAGAGTATTATCGACTCCTTTGCTACAGCTTTAAATCCTCGCTATGCAATCCTCTCCTTCTTCTTGTATCCAAATCCTTTGCTTTTGAATCTTTTCCTTTTGTAATCTATCTTCTCCTTGTTGTTGTATCCTCAACCAATTTGATTTACCTTTTGTTCTTCAAGGATAACTAGGTTAAGAAAATCCTTTGGTGGGAAAGGAGAAGAAATGTTTAGAGGAGATTTTCTTAGAAGAAGATGAACCAAAAATGAGACTCTTTCACTTGGTAATTTAGTTCACCTTTACATGAAAAGGAGACAGTCTAAAAACTTGCAAGAAGTCTTTCTTATATTATCAAATTTGGTTATGCATGGAATGGAAGAAGAGAGAGGCATCCAATGGATCACTTCTTTCATTAATCAATCATAAAGCAACCAATAAATGAGACTCTCTTCATTTATCTTTAAAATGGCTATATG
>JANQBM010029175.1:0-11018 GCA_025594535.1 Erythroxylum domingense | reverse complement strand
GTGCCTGTTTTGTTGTCGGTGTTTATTGGTTTGTGTCTGTTTGTTTGGTGTTATTTGTTTTGATTCTTATCTTCGCCAGGGGTCTCTAAGGAAACAATCTCTGTATCTCTTCGGAAATGCGGACATGACTACGTACATCTTACCCTCCCCATATCCTGCTTAGGCAGGAATTTGGGTATGTTTGGTTTGGTTTGGTTTATGTTACATTCTTGCCATCGAGTATAGTAAATTCCACTACATCTTTCAGATCAAGGATGTAAGATCTTGAAGATGGACAGTACATATGAAGACAAAGTTCAGAGAGAGTGCTTCAGAGTTATGAAGAAAGCAAACAAATTCTGGTGATTCATTGTTTGGAATAGATCAAGAAACAACTTCTATTCATTGTTCTTATTGATCGACAAACATACTGAATATGTACAAATAGAGGGCGCATCAGATTTCATATGCGCAAAAGAATGGGAAAGTAATGTAGCAAAAGCACCAAAGGCACTCAAATTCAGAATGAAAGCTCTTCAATGCTAGATTTGCCACTAGATATCCTTGGCTTTAGCTTCCAAGTTCCAAGCGTCCACCATTTCTTCTTCTTCCTGCTATCCATCAAAGGTAGCTCTGGAAAACAAATGAGATGAGAACAACAAAAAATTACAATCTGGAAAGTATTCATGCTCTCTGTCGAGAAACGAATTGAAAGTTTGGAACTACATTCTATCATAGCAACATATGCAAAGCTCATAAAATGAGATAACACAGAGATTTCATGCTTGTTATGTGCCACGAGGTAAGTATCTCATTCATTTCAAAACTAATCAGATACATATTCAGTCCTAGATTGTTTTTCCTCCTTCAGGATATACTGAATTATAGTGTACCTCTGCCCAAATGCTCAAGAAAATAAATGCATGTAAAGTATCCATTATCAGACAGACTCTTTGTTGGTATAAGACTAGGAAAGATGATCGATTGAATTTTGGCTTTCCTTTCATTATAGATCACTTGCAAGAACAAAAATCTGAAAAGGGGATCAGAAATTCGTTCTCGTGACCTTACCTTGGTCAGACTTTTGAGAGTGAGGGAAGATCTCAATGTAACATATATCCTTGAATGATGTTAATATGTTTGCTCCATAGTGCAGTAAGTTGGCAAGGTGCATTAGTCCTAAATGCAAAATGCAAAATGCTTCCAAATGTAACATAAAAGTTTACATAAATTTTGAAACATTGAGAAAGTTGGTAAAATGATAAGGAAACATCTTGTAATGTGACGTGATCACCCCATTCACCACTCCTAATACCAACCATAGAATAAATAGAGTAAACATGGATTCATTCGGAAAGCCTTTGAAGGGAAACAAAGAAAAAAGTGGAGCAACAAACTTGTTCATTTTCTTCAAATATTCACTAAAAGCTATTGGAACGTAACCCTCATACATTCCTCGGTGAGACATGAGCTGATACGATGAGGATACAGATTAGAAATTTCCAATTTTAGTCTAATATACAGGCATAGTATCATCTCATTAAAACAGTTTTACAGTAATTCAGATGTCAACTAACCTGATTAACTATTTGTTCTCTAACATGTTTGTGGTATTCAGAAGATTGCTAAAGAGGATAACAACATGGAATAGCAACCAAAAGAAGTGAGATAATGATAAGAAAATAGATCTTTAAAATTCAAAAGAAAAAAAAACTGACAGTTTTCCATATCCTTCAACTTTGTTCTCAACCAGATCATATACTTTCAGCCTGAAAAACAAACAGCACATCATTGTTTGGAAGTCAGGTTTAAACCAACAATATGTTTCCAATTTAACCAATAAGAGAAAAAGTTACAAGTACTTTTGGGTTATGTATTTGTTTGAAAAACTTGGAACATTAATCATAAGTTCTGCAAAATTTAGGCATTTTAGCATAATTTAATAAATTGTTTAAATTCAGAAAAGCATGCATAGGAAGAACCAGTATGAGACCTGTCTAGTCACCTTTGATTAGAAGAGACCTCTTCATATTTTGATGGCATCTGTCAATTGTTTTAGGAACGTGCTTTGGAAAATAAAATAGGAGAGTCAATTCGTGCGGAGATTAAAATATTTATACAAGTAAAATTCATAATATTAAACAATCTTAATAAAAAATAAAATAAAATAATCATCTCCTGAGCAATACTCACAAGAACTGGAACCACCATTTGATTTAGCCTCTTGCCCACTTCACCATCAAGAGCAGACTTATCTGCTATATCTAAAATACATCTCAACTCTTCCATAAAAATTAGATTAATTAAAACTATTCCGCTCTCAAGATAAAAAAGGAATACCCGGCAAAGTCCCATATCTTCATGTGCTTTGGGATTCCGATTGATCTGGGCTTGTCTTGCATTACTTGTTTTTGGAAAATCAGTCTTCCATGCCGGTTCCCGTCTAGCCTTGGACTAACTCGCAGTCAGACAGGTTTGTGAGATCATAGTCTGATTCTTCAGATCCTCGCTTCCATCCCACTAGACTAGGAGGAGGACCAGCAAGAAGGCGTCATCCAAGACTTTCTGACCACTCTTATGATCTGAGAAACCATACAAACTATCAAATCAGCCCAGATAAAGAGAAGTAGCCCAAATTCAAGCTCAAGTTTGATAGCTCGCTATCAAATCAATGACTTGGTAAGCATAGATTGATTCTAGGATATATTGAAAATGTTGATGCTTCCTATAATAAAGACATCTCTTGAGCACCAAATGCAGATGATATTGTGCGATGCGTGTTCGTAGTTTCTTAATCCCTAATCCCTTGTAAATGCAACATATGCAAGAACTAGTTTGGCCAAATGTTTCTTGTTATCTGAGTTGGATGATTGGACAGAAGATGATGCTGTGCGACAAGAAGTCAATCAGGCCAGGCTCAGGTCACAAACAGGTCAGCCTAATTTTGTTATTTTAAAAAATATAGAAATATCGTCGTATTGTACCTTTCTATAGGGTCACGGGTTAACCCGAGGAAGTCGGGCTAGGCTGACGGGCGAGTCAAGACTATCATTCACAATAGAGAGAACTTAATATATTTGTTGTTAAGTTCATTTTTCTCTTTCATCAAAGTTTAAAAATATTTATAAAAAGTCTTATTCAGTTTATAAAATTTTGAATTGATAATTAAAAAAATTACTTAATTCAAAATTTTTAACTTTTATTTTTATTATTATGTTATAAATTCCAGTTAAATTTAATTAATAATTATATTAAAACCTTATGAATAATAACAATAATAATAAATAATGTAATATTAAATTTAAAGAAATAATTATATATTAACAACATATTTTAACATTTTATATTTTATTTGAGTGATAAATTTATAATTGATATATGTGAGTTATTATTATTAGTTTTATATTCATTTTTAGCACTATCATGTCTTGGGTCAAATTGAGCTGAAATAAAATTCATACCTTTGAAGCAATCTTTCTTAACTTTGTCTTCATATGTACCATCCATCTTCATGATCTTACATCCCTTGATCTGCAACACGAAATAGTTTTTATTAAACTCCATAACAAGAATGTAACAACATATAGGAAAATAAAACTCCTACTCCAAACAAATCATATGTAATAGTTTATCTTATCTATAACTTTTATTATAACTTAGAACAGAGAAACATGTATAGCTCACCTAATTGAAGCATTGAACTTAATTAATTTCATTCAATTTCTTCTATCTTCAACTTCTTTTCGGGCGTATAGTAGAATGACTCTGCACTTGTGGCTGATCTTTTTAAATTTGGAAAGTCAAATGTTCCACAGAATTCATCCTCATCTTTTTGGGCATATAGTGGAATAACCCCACACTTCTTTATTAGATTCTCATCTGTCCTGAACTGATTCTCATCTGTCCTGAACTTAAAAAAAGCTACATTCTCTTCAAAGTCACTGTGTCTACGTACCCATTCACAAAATTTTGTATTAACCAAGACTACCACATGCTCTTTCTCTACTTCGTCCACGTAAAGCATTTCGGAATGATCAGAGAAATGGTAATTGTCTCCAAAATAGCAATCATAGCTAGCGAAAACATAGCCATGATTATCAACGCACACACAGAAAGCAAATCCCAGAAAAAGATGATTAAACCAATGAGAAGGAAGGTGGATTTGAATGGAATCACCCATGCTTTGATACTTCACCCACTTTGGTATTCTACTTCCTGGATAGCCCATTTCAAAAGAAGCCTGAACAATTGAAATTTCTATTCAAATTAATGTTTATACAAACCCAAATAAAGAAAGAGAGAAAGACAAAGAGTTACTTACGCGTGTTTTCGGCATTGGATTTCTTGTATAATTCCTCAACAGTGCATTTACTACTTCCTGGCATTCATCTTCATCCAACTTCAAGCAATTAGTAAAATCGAATTTGTATAGAGCTAATGTTGTGTTAAGAGGTAGTTGTTTAAGGGTCCATATTTCTTTTAGTGAACTACAATTGCGGGCGTAAATTTTCTCCACATTTGATGGAAGTTCTGGTAAGGACTGAAGCCTTTCGCAGTCGTTTATAATGAGCTTTGTCAATCGTGAAAGTTGTTTAAAGGTAGCAGGGATTCTCTCAAAATCATTTCCACTCAAATCTAAATAATATACGAAAGATAGAAAGCTCAAGTCCTCAGGCAATTCCCTCAAATTACAGTAACAAAGTTCTAATATATTTCCGCCGAAAATGCCTTCTGAAAAACAATTTTCAGAACTTCTTGGATGGAAAGCAAGCTTCGAGCAATTTCTCATTTTTATAGACCACATCACATTGCAAAAGCCAATAAATGATGGCAGCTTCTCTATAGCTGTCTCACTTAGGTTAAGAAACATCACACGTCTCGTAGGCTCCAAGATTTCAGGAAGCACCTTAAAGCGTGAACATCTGCCCAGAACAAGACTTTTGAGAGATTTTAACTTGCTAAAAAAGTTGCTTGGAAGGCTTTCAAGCTCTCTACAACCACCCATATATAAGTACTCCAATTTGCTTAGGCGTTCAACTGATGACGAAGGTATCTGTCTTATAGCAGTGCAACCTAAGTACAACCTCTTTATGTTGCTTGAAATATCTGGAAATGTATTCAAATTTGAACAGTCGCTAAGATTAAGAACTTCGAGAGTTTCTAGAAATCCACTTCTATCATTGGGAAGCTGAGTTATGCTTTTGTTCTGTACTAAACTTAGGGACGTTAATCTCCGAAAACCATCAACAATCACATATTTAAGTTGAGAAACCAAAGAATCTTCCTGTAATTAACAAAAATAATAAAAGGATTAATTAATCTACTTTAGTATTAATTATAATTTTTAATACAATAAATTTATAAATTGTTTAGTAGTATAAAATTTTCATACCTTGGCTCTGTTCCATAATTGCTTGATATTACTATTTGGTAATTCAAGTACCACAAGATTTTCTGGTTGAAAATTAGGTGGCAAAGATTCTAATGGATAATTGTCCCACCTAAGGTACCGTAAAGTATTAGGAAGATAATCAAGACTTTGAGAGAGATGTAAATTACTTTTTCCATGAAAATTGAGAAATCTAAGGTTAGGTATCTTCATAAATACTTGTGGATTTAAATTCATCTCTCTTATCTTAGATAAGTCCAACGTTATGGTTTCCACAGCTTCAGCCTCCTATCAAAAGACACCCGAAATATATATAAATAAGTTGTTATGACAATAAATAATTTTTGTCAATAAATTAGAAATTATAAAAGATTATTGACAATAGATAATAATTTTTAAATATCTTACCTTATTTCCCGCAAATACTTCATAAATATCTTGAGGATCCCATAATCTGCTACGTTGGTAAGAATACTTAGCTTCTTTACGAACAATTTCCTTTCCCATTTCTTGCAACAAATCATGCATGTTCAACCAATCTTCTGAAGTAACAAGGCACTTGTCTACAAGAACACTTAATATACTATCGAACCCACTACTTTCGTATATTTTCCTCAAAATATCTTGGTCAACATATATTTGACTCGCAGGTTTGAAAAAACATGCAATGTCAAGAAAGACATCCTGCTCCACTTCATTTAAGCTGTCATAACTGATTTGTAGCACATGATGGATATCTTTATTTGGGATTGTTGACAATTGATGCAATGCACTTTCCCAGACCTCCTTCCTTTTTCCAATTAGAGCAGAACCCAAAACTTTCAAAGCCAAAGGATTGCCTTGTGCATATTTCACAATCGATTTTGACAAGGACGCATAATCATCTCTCGGATAATTTTGCCCGAAAGCCCTTTTATTGAAAAGTTGGAGGGCTTTGTCATCGTTTAATAGTTGAACTTCATAGATAAAATCAGCCCTCCCTTTAAATACTTGCTGATCTCTACTAGTGACGAGAATCATACTTCCCAAACCAAAGCAACATGGATCTCCGATCAAATCCTCTAATTGAAGGGGATCTTTCACATCATCAAGAACAATTAACATTTCCTTGCGATTAAGTCTTTCTATAAGAAATGGTTGAGGACCAACACTGAATGTATTTTCTTGTAATGCATTTGAAACGAGTTCTTCGTGTAATTTCTTGGTGCTGCCACTTTTTTCCACTTGTTCTCTCACGTTATATAAAAAGCAACAACCTTCGAATTGATGTAACATCATTTTATATATGACTTCAGCGATAGTGGTTTTACCCACACCTCCCATTCCCCAAATTCCTAAAATACGAATCTTCAAAGGGTCAATAGTAAATATCTTTTTTATTTCCTCAATGCGCGATTCCATTCCAACCAAGTGCCCAAAATCATCACATGTCTTCGAATGCTTTAGTTTTTCCAAAATATCTTTAACGATTTTGTTAATAAGCTCATGATCATTCCTGTAAATTATGAAACACAATTTAAATGAATGAAAAGCAAACAACCCCTTTACTTGGAATTACCATACATCCCAAAATATACCTGAACTCCTTAGAATCATACCCAGATAGATTGACAGCTTTGGTCAAGGCATCTCTCCACCGTGGAATCTTGTCTACGTTCTTGAAATTTTGCTTGTGGTTAACAAAAGCTGCATCAACATTATCAGACTGATGCCTTAAATGAGATGGATCTATCTTGTAAAAGACAGGTATGACAATCTGTCCATGGGAATGACACTTCATGATCTCTGCGAGCTCATCAAGACACCATTTGGAAGATGCATAATTTTCTGAGAAAACAAGGATAGCAACAGTAGAAGTTTGGATTGCTTGGAGAAGTGACAGAGCAATTTCTTCTCCTCTTTTGAGATCATCGTCAAAGAAGATTTGGAGAGCCTTTCCGCGCAAAGCAGCACAGAGATGGCTGGTGAAACCGTGACGAGTGTCTTCACCCCTGAAGTTCAAGAAGACATCGTACTTCAATCGGTGAGAGGCCAAAGAAGAAGAAGAAGAAGAAGGAGAAGGAGAAGCCATTATTGTTGAAGGAAGAGGGTGGATTGTGGAATCTTTATAATAATAGAAAATGGGCATTCATAAGCTTATATGCATTATTGAAGACAATCCATTGACTTGAAGTCGTCTTAATGAAGCATTTTTTTGTTGACTCCGAAGCTTCCACGAACCTTCCTAAAAGGTAAAGAGCACCTGATAGTCTTCATGAGTATGAGATTTTGCCGGTGGGTATGTAGACAAGGTAACATGGAAGACGATGTTGCTTTTTTAAAGTTGAGCAGCGGAATCAACAAATGTGGGGTCATTCCACTTTATGTCGAGGATGAATTTGACTTTTCAACTATAGGAGCATCCAAGGTGAGCTGCACTTTTTTTTAATTTTACTTTTGTCATTCTTGCGATCGAATATGACAGCTGTTTAGTCTTCTACGTATATAGATGTAAGAGTTTTAAATGTCTGATTTGTGAAGAAAAGAAAACAGAAACTAGTCAGTGGTTCCTGCAAATTATGATTTCTGAGCAATCGTTATGCCAGATTTCAGAGACTTTTTATGTCTCTGTCTTCAATTTTTAAACAAGAAAAAGTAAAGCATGTGACTTTTATTTTGTGTAAATGGTGAAAAAACGTATTGAGAAAGATGTATGAAAAAAACTTATTGAGAAAGATGTATGATAATCCTTTCAAGGTGGCAATTTACCCGACAAGTAAAGGGAGAGCTTGTCCCTCGGTAGTTCATGTTTAATAAATCTTTTTGCTTATAAAAACGTTATGGAGTAAAAGGCAACATACAAAGATAATTCTAGGCAATTTGTTCTTGTCAGGAAGCCATGTTACTTTGATAGGCAGTGGGTCAGGTGGTTTTATGACGCGATCTGAAAATAATTAATGGTCTGAAGCCTGATCAGTGAGAAGGGGTCGGGTTTGAATCAGTACTTGAAAATAATTTATCCACATGTATACACTACCAGAAGAGCTAAAAAGAAATCAGAAATTGATCAGATGCACAAAAGAATTGGAAAGTAATGTAGCAGAAGCACCAACGGCACTCAAATTCAGAATGAAAGCTCTTCAATGTTAGATTTGCCACTAGATATCCTTGGCTTTAGGTTCCAAACATCCACCATTTCTTCTTCTTCCTAGTATCCATCAGAGGTAGCTCTGCGAAACAAATGAGACGAGAACAATAAGAAAATGCAAACTGAACTATTCATGCTCTCTGTTGAGAAACGAATCGAAAGTTTGGAATGACATTCGATCATAGCAACACAAGCAAAGCTCATAATATGAGGCAAAACAGAGATTTCATGCTTCACGTCATGCCATGAGGCAAGTATCTCAATTCATTTCAAAACTAATCTGATACATATTCAGTTCCAGAATGTTTTAACCCCTTCGGGATATATTGAATTATAGTGTACCTCCGCCCAAAATCTCAAGAAAATAACAGCTTGTAAAGCATATCAATTATCAGGCAGAATCTTTGTTGATATAAGACTAGGAAAGATGATCGACTGAAATTTCAGCTTTCCTTTCGT
Source organism: Erythroxylum domingense (assembly GCA_025594535.1). Classification (NCBI taxonomy): domain Eukaryota; kingdom Viridiplantae; phylum Streptophyta; class Magnoliopsida; order Malpighiales; family Erythroxylaceae; genus Erythroxylum; species Erythroxylum domingense. The sequence goes on along the minus strand of JANQBM010029175.1, from coordinate 2,064 downwards.
TATAGATCACTTGCAAGAACAAAAATCTGAAAAGGGGATCGGAAAATCATTCTTGAAACCTTACCTCGTTCATACTTTTGAAAGTGTGGCATGATCTCAATGTAACATGTATTCTTGAATGATGTTATAACAAATATCTTTATTCCATACTGCAGTTAGGTGGCAACGTGCATTAGTCCCCAATGCAAAATGCTTCCAAATAAGAAAGAACAGAAGAAAACTAACACAAAGCTTACATAAAGTTAAAATTTAAGACTCAAGAACATAAATTTTATATATTCCAATAAGCAAATAAAAACAGAAAAACATAGGGAAAATCGGTAAAATAAAAAGGAAACATTGAAAGGTTGGAAATCGCTAGTACAGAATCTGCAGCAGCTTGCAATGTGACATGATCACCACATTCACCACTCCTAATACCAACCATAGAATAACATTGTTTTGAGTAAACATGGATTTATTCAGAAAGCTTCTAAAGAGGGGGAAAAAAAGTGGAGCAGCAAACTTGTTCATTTTCTTCAAATATTGACTGAAAGCCGTTGGAACGTAACCCTCATACCTTTCTCGGTGAGTCTTGAGCTGATACAATGTAGATACAGATTAGAAAATTCCAATTTTAATCTAAAATACAGACATGGTATTAGCTCATTAAAACAGTTTTACAGTAACTCATTCAGAAGTCAACTAACCTGATTGAATATTTGTTCTCTAACATGTTTGTGGTATTCAGGAGATTGATAAAGTTGATCCGATAACCCACGAAACTGAAATTCGAAAAAGAGGTTAACAACATGGAGTAGTAACTAAAACAAGTGAGCCGCTGATAAGAAAATAGCTCTTTAAAATTCAAAAGAAAACAAACCTGACAGTTACCATCTCCTTCAACTTTGTTTTCAACAAGATCATATACTTTCAGCCTGAAAAACAAACAGCACATCAATGTTTGAAAGTCAGGTTTAAACCAACATATGTTACCAATTTCACCAGTAAGAGAAAAAGTTACAAGTACTTTTGAATTATGTATTTGCTTGAAAAACTTCAGATCAATATTCATAAATTCTGCAAAGTTTAGGCATTTTTGCATAATTTAATAAATTGCTTAATTTTCAGGAAAACATGCATAGGAAGAACCACTATGAGACCTGTCTGGTAGCCTTTGATGAGAAGAGAGCTCCTCATCTTCTGATGACATTTGTCCATTGGTTTTAAGAACATGCTTAGGAAAACAAAATAGGAGAGTCAATTCCCGCAGAGATTAAAATATTTAGACAAGTAAAATTCATAATATTGAACAATCTTAGGCAAAAATATATAAAATTGTCATCCCCTGAGCAATACTTACAGGAACTGGAACCATCTGATTTAGCCTCTTGCCCACTTCACCAGCAAGAGCAGACTCATCTGTTATATCCAAAGCACATCTCAACTCTTTCATCTTTGGCTTTTCTTCAGCAGTATGAATTGGTTTCTTATCACCATTACAATGATTTGATTCCTTTTGGCAGCTAGACTTTCTGACCAGTCTCATTGTCTGAGAAACCATACAAACTGTCAAATCAGCCCAGAGAAACAGAAGTAGCCCACTATAAGCAATGAATCAAGCTGAACACATTACCAGAATCATGGCATTCTCCACCAGAAGGACCAAGCCACCGCCATTTAAGAACCAAATCTTGAGCAGCATCATGGAACCCAGCTTCTTCAGCAGAAGCAACCTGGGAAAGTTCTTCCTGGAAAGCATGTGCAATAACAGCATCGTACTCCATATGATTTGTTGGATTATTATAACCTTCTGTAACATACCCAACTTCAGATGTCTCCCTACCATAATGAGTAATGCTCTTAGAACAAGTGTTGGAGAGATACGAAACATCAATTAGATTATGGAGACCTCATGGAACAACATGAGGGTCTTGATCATACACAATCATCGTGATACAAAATTCATAAAATTTCTGACACCTTGTATGATTACTTCAGCTTTACGCAAAACAAATCTGCAAGATACCATATAACGCAACCAGAAGCACAACAAGATGAAAGGGGAAAAAGAAGAAATGAAAA
>JANQBM010029146.1:0-11019 GCA_025594535.1 Erythroxylum domingense | reverse complement strand
ACTTGTGTAGTAATAATCCCAGTTGCATCTGCTGTAGTGATGGCAGTGTCCATCAGATTCCCATCCTCACATGTCGTTTTCGTAGTGGCATCCTGAGTCCCACCTTTGGATTTACACACAAAAAGGGTGTGCCCAAATTGTTTACAGTGGCAACAGTAGCTAAGATAGGATTCATAAATAACCAGTTGAGTATACCCAGGGCGCTCTGGTATAGTAACGTCAAAACTCTTTATAGGCTGCCGAGATAGGTCCACCTCAACCAAAAGTCTTGCAAATCCAATTCTGGCCTTAGTACCTATGACTTTATCAGTACAGATAGGTTTACCTACTCGAGATCCAAGCTTTGACAATCCAGTTTCATTCCATAGACCCAAAGGAACGTTAGGAAACTGAATCCATAAAGGGACATTCATAAACTCATGATAATTGAAAGCAAAATAGGCAGTGAGTTTTTTCAGCAATAAAGTTTTTCCAAACAGGATGTAAGGGCGACCAGCCAAAACAGAAGTGCAGTCTTCCTCTGTCTCAAATCGGAACACTAACCAGCCCTTTCCCTGAGGCAGAAGCTTGCATTTTACGCCCCACTTAGTAATCAGACCCTCTACCACTTTCATCGCTGGGAAGCGTCCTGTAAAACACCCTACCAAACAGAACCCCCAATCGTCCTCAATAGGCCTAAGATCCGTAGCAACCATGGCCACTTTGTCGTCCACCTTCAGAAATCCCAGTTTTAGACCCTAAGTCGGCTCACGGTTATTTTTGAAGAGGCTGACAAAAGAAGGTTTCTGCTTAGCGTCACCAGCAGGTTTCCTTGGCATTTTATCAACCACTTTCTGCGCAAACTCCTGATCCTCTGAACCGGCAGAAGTAGACGAAGATTCACTACCCCCGTCCCCCTCATCAAAATCCTCACTAGTTGTGGATGCATCCTCATCCCCCAGCTCTTCAGACCATAACAAACCAGAAACTCTATTATTGGGTGGGTTCGAAAGCTTACCTCCCTTTTTGCTAGGTCCTGCAACAACTGGTGGAGCCTCACTCTTCTTCTGGTTCCGACTTTGCAAAGGGGCTTTGGAAGTTAGCCTCGGAGTTTCTGTCTTGGTCTCAGTGCCTTGAGTATTCACTGGACCATCTGGGTTAACATTTTCAGCCTCTGACAAATGTTGCTCTTCCTGTCGCAACCCAAGCAAACAATCATTTGTGATGTCCCGCATCTTCTTGGAAGATTTTTTTTATTTACCCATCACTCTGCATACGACGAGTGGGCCGAGTAGGAAGGGACCAAAGAAGCCACGCCAGAAAAGATGACTAGAACTCAAGATCAAAGGGATCCAAAAATGGATCGAACCTCACACTATCGTCGAGGTTTTCACTCACCAACACCGTAAGAGCAAGAGAAACACTGCTCAGAGCACCTAACATCGAAAGCTAGGAATGACGCCCAGAAATGTCGAACCACCCAACGAAACCACAAGCAAGTTTTCAGAATAATGAGCCAGAAGCAGGCCCATGATTCAAAGATTCAGACAATCAAAAACAGCAAAAGAACCGAAGTGCAAGCAGAATGTATGCGTGACTTACGTGAAAATCGTAGGAAAATCACCCAAGCTTGAGAAAGAACTCAAAGAACGCATTGCAACTCAAAACCTTGCTCTAATACCACTTTGAAACTCTTCATTTTATTATTTGTTGATGACTTAATTTTACTTATGGAGTTGATAAATTTTCTGTTAGCACTCTTATATATTATCTTAGTTATTTATTTGATCATTTGGGCCTCAAAGCAAATAACTCTAAAATTCAATTGTTTGTATTTCCTTACATAAATGAATTAGCCTTGGAGTTTTCCAAGTTTTCAAGTCTGTAAATTCATAAATCCAACTTTAAATACTTAAACATCTCGATCATTGCTTTAATACTAACATTTAGGGATTGCAATCTAATCTTTGACTCAATCCTTTAAATGATTGTAAGTTAGAAAAATAAAACTCTTTCTTATGTAAGCACGTGTTAGCTTATAATCTACATTCACAACAATTTTCACATATTTTAAAGCTCACATATATTCTTACCCCAAAATCTCATTAAAGCTTTAGAAATATTGTTTAAGAATTTTTAGTGGTATGGAAAAGCTTTGTGTGAGAGATTTGTCAAGGTTAATTAGAAAGATTTATATCTTCTTAAAAATCATATCATCTTTTGGAATTAAAATTATAAAAACCACTACCAAGGTTCTTCTGGCTAAAAGATTTAGAGATTTCTTAATGAATATGGGACCTTATAGGATAAATAAATGCATAAAAAATATTTAAAATTACAACTTTTGGAGTATGAAAAGTAAGCTTAATACTTTTTGAAATATTAATCGAATTTTGAAACTAAAAGTGAAGTTAGCCAAAGAAATGAAAGCATAGATTAGTAATAGAGAAAAAAACCAATTTTTAGTTTGGTAAATAGTGTAAATTAGCTCCTCTTCTTCTTCTACTAACTTTTTCCTCAACGCAACTAACCATTGCTACAAATGGAATAACTAAATATGACAGATGGCATTGTGATCATAGAAGTGTTCCTGAAATCCTTAAAGTTATTCCTAACTACAACTCAAACAAAGATGATGTTATATCTAGCTAAGGAACATATTTGGGAAGTTGATTAACTCCTCCTACATGTCTTTATTTAAGCCTCATACTAGGATTCAACCTCAGTGGAAGATTATTTAGTTCAAAGAAAACTTCCTAAAGCTTCTTCCATACTTTGGATACCAGTAAAAAAAGACTCATGATATTCAATAGAATCAAATCTATCCCTGGATGTTTAAACACTTTTTTTTCAATTTCCTTACTCTTATTCTATATGGTTGAATATCCTGAGATGGGTGTAACATTTATCTCTAGCATGAATTATGGTATTCGGTAATAAGTTAGCCATTAGATGTCAAATATGACAACAAACATGATCTGACCATCTTTAAACTAACTATGGGTTGTTGCTTATATGGGATGTAAAGGGAAAGAAACAATAGAGTTTTCCTAAGTAAGAAAATGGATTCAACTTCTTTTCTAAAGCTAATGTACAATTCGATTAGAGAGCTTATTAACACTAAAAGAATCTATATCCAATATAGTGAGAGAAGTATATCTAGCTAAAATGTTCTTTAAACTACCTCAATATGTTTTAATCTTCCTCTAAGATGCCATCTTAATACGTATTTGAATATATGAATTCTTGAGATCTATTGTATTGTATATGTGGAAGGAAGTAGACCTCAGTAGCTCAACCGTATGATAAAGCATTAAAAGAGGATATCTTCAACTTTCGAACTAAGAATGTGTTGTTTTTAACCCCGTCTCTAACTTGCCAAGGCTAGAAAGCTTCCTTTCTTTTTTGCTTCTTTGTTTCTGAACAAATTTTTAATAGTTGTTGTCACTGAGATTGTATGCTTTGACTTAATTATATGCTCTTTTAGGAACTGGTTTTGTAATATAAACTTTCAATTAAAAATATTTTATATAAATAATACAATTGAATAACAATCAATATATGATGAAAAATAATGTGATACAAATGAATAAATCGATAAAATAATAATTTAAAGAGTACAAGGAACAAGAAAAGTAAACCAATTTATATTGAATCAATAATTACCATATTGTCCTTATTTTTCATTTTCAAATTACTATTTTTGGTAAGATTCTTTTAATGGGTCTTTCTCCCTCTCTCTTGGTAACAAAGGCCCTCCCTTTCACCCTCCCTTGTCAAAGTTTTGGATTCTTCATCTAGAAGCTTGAGAGTGATTCCACTTTGTCAACCTAAATGCAAAGAGTGTCATCTAGGTTTTGGTTTAGAACAAGGAAGAGTTCCCTACTCTTACTTGATTGATGGAGAAAGGTCCTTTTTTTTCTTTCAATGCATAGTTTGTTTCTTGAGTTTAGAATTTTCTAGCTCTTACTTGACTAACTAAAAAATGGATCTTCTGATGTAAGTAAATCTTAGAGTAAATTGGTGGAAAATAAAGCATCTAGAGACAAACTCTCTTATTTCTAGAACTCTAAGGTGGATGGAATCATAACCTGTCTATACTTTAAGCTAGTGCAGCAACCTATTTTTCATCTTTGGTTCGATATTTTTTAACAAAAGTCCCTCCTTTACCATAGGTTTAATATTAGGAAACCTCCAAATGGAGTACTTTATGGCTAAAGAAAATGTTGTTCATTGAAGATGATGTCTTTATTTTCAAATTCTTAAAGGATGCAGACATATTAAATATTATAGAGAAAAAGCCATGATAAATTATGGTTCATCTTCTATTCCTTTAAAAATGGCACATCGGAATTGATTTGGATAGAATTAGAGTTAAAACAATTCCCATATGGGTTAATTTTCACAACATCTTGCTTTAATAATAAACTTTTAACGGAGTGAGTTCCCTAGCTAGTACGTTAGGAAGGCCTTCACGCCTAGACTCCCATACTATAAAGTTAGAAAAGATAGGCTACGCTAGGATTTGTACTAAAATAAACAAGAATGAGGAATTACTAGAATGTCTATTGATAACGAAGCTAGACACAACTAGAAAATTGATCAATTTTGAACTTCTCTTGACTTACAGATGTAAGCCTACCAACCAGAATTAAAGATAGAAACCTACAGGGAGAGTTTTAATATGGTCCTTACAATGAGCTTATAGGAACCCATGATGTTGCTCAATCTTCTTTAGACATTGAAGTTAGCCTTAACCAAACTCCAAACATTCCTATTAATGGACTAACAATTAAAGGTGCACTGAAGATGGATTTTAGCAGAGGGAAACAAACTTAAGTTAAATCAGGGAAAGAAGGAAACAACTATGATGTTATCCATCTCTCTAGGAAAAGATAATAAAGGGCAACAAGCTTAAGTTACTAAAAAGGTAAGGGGCAATAATTATGATGGTAGCTCCCTTTCTAAAAAAAGGATAAGGTTACCTATAAGGAGACTATTAAGGAACCTAAAGAGAAGAATGAGGAGGACTTCTCATCTTCCACTCTCTCCTGACAAGAAAGGCGAGTAGGATTCTATTCCTCTTGTAAAGGAACTCACAATAGTAACTTCCTCTTCATCTAGGAGGTCTAGTAAAAAAACCTGGTAAATCTAAGTTAGAAAGCTCCCATTTCCTAAATTAAATGTCCTTTTCAGTTGGAATGTAAGAGGTCTTAATAATCCTCTTAAGAAATAATATGTTAAAGACTTAAATACTAAAAAAGAATCATATTCTTCTATAACTTTTGGAAATAAAAATAAAGAGTAATAATTTAAGTAAAGGATTGATTTTTTTTATGAGCTAATTAGACCTTTGTCTCAAGTCACTCACATCATTTTAATGTTAGGAAAGTGGTAGCTTACAATCCCTATTTAATTCATGTTTCTAATCTATATATGTCAGATCAAATTATTCACTTTACATCCTATCTTAAATGATCTCCATATCCTTTTAAAGTATCTCTTATTTATGATGCTAATATGTCTTTTCAAAGATAGAAGAATTCATGAAATTATTTAAAGCTCTTAGCTTATACTAGGAGACTGGAATTGTATACTACATTTGAATGAAGATGAAGAAACCAAAGTGATCCATAAAAACTTATCAAAGGAGAAGATCCAGGTTGTCAATTAGATTGCTGTTATGGATTTAAATTAATGAGGCAATTCTTTAGTTGGCATAATGGGAAACAAGGAGGCTGGTTCATTAGGAAAAAACTAGTTCATTAGGAAAAAGTTTGATAAAGATTTTTTAAATAATAGATGGTTAAAAAAAGTGCATGCTAGTTTTGTTAAATTTAGACACCCACTTTGTTCATATCACTCCATTATAACATTATTAATCTCAATTATATTTCTATTCTGAAGGCTCCTTTTAGATTCTATAATGTTTTGTGTAAGGTATATGGCTTTGAGAAAGTAATCAAGGCTAGTATAGTGAAGGTAAAGATGGATTAGGAAGCTTACCATCTTATAAGGTAACTCAAAGCAATCAAAGGAAGAATAAAAGCTCTTTATAAGAATTTCTTTTTTAATAGTAAGAATAAACTCAAGTTAGCTAAGGAAAGAATGGAATTGGATTATAGTTATGGAATCCTGGAATTAAAGCACTCAATTGTTATAATCAAGTCCTCAACTTCCATAACTCTCTTATTACGGAAAAAGTAAAGGTGAACTGCTTTAAGGGTGAAGAAAATAATTCTAAATTCTTCTATAACTTTATTATGACTTGAAGAAATAGAAATAAAATATCTTTTAGATTAGGAAGGGCACTTGTGTAGAGATCAAAATAGGATTGGATTAAATTCATTTAACTATTATAAAAGCTTATTAGGTCAAAGCTCTTTTTGTGTCTCTTATATTAAGGTAATTTACAAGTCCGTCCTTAGATTATGACATCATGGCCATTTAACCCTCAGGAGATTAAGGATTCCCCCTTTAGTTTGAACCTAAACAAAACATTAGGGCTAGATGGATTTTTTAACACATACTTTTTTCCAAAAAACTTAGGAATGGACATGTTGTTTAGTGGTTGAAACACTCTAGGAACTTTTTAGTAGTAAGAGAACACTCAAGGAAATCAATGGGACTGGTATTTTACTAGTCCTTAAAAAGAGGAATCCTAATACCATGCAAGATTTTTATCCAATATCTTTTTATAATACTGTCTACAAAGTTATCTCTGAAATTTTGACCACTATATTAAAAGATATTTTTAAATTATTATTAAACCCTTTTCAAAGAGAATTTATTTATAAAAGAATAATAGGAAACAATATAATGCTAATTGATAAACTGAGGACAACAAAGATTGTAATTACATAGATAAATGCTCCTCCCCTTTTTCATCTTTAAGGCGAATCGAATAGTATAGTGGCTGGAAAGAAAGACGACCTCACTTTCTCATAGACGGTATCTGTGAGAGCAACTTGGGTATCCCTTGTTGACCTTGTTTTGTAGATAGACTTTTCAATAAGTGGAAATAAGCAACCTTACTATGAAAGGTATTTGTTGAGTTAGGGATGATAGGGTTGGAACTCGTGACATTTTGTACCCAAAACAAATGAACTACTAAGCTGTGCTACATCCCTTTCAATTATTTACAATGTCATTGTAGAGAATTCCTATCTTGTTTTTCCATATACTTATTTTATTACTTTGAATTTGGACGTTGTTCAAGGACTACGATACTAAGACTTCTATCAGGAGTTGTTCAACAAAAGTAGACTTTTCCAGATCATTTGATTAATTGGAATGGAGTTTCATTATCAAATTTTTACTAGCATTCGAATTCCATGAGTTGTCTATGGAAAAGATCCAAGCTTTTTTAACCTTCACTTCCTTTAGTATTCTGGTGAATGGCCTCCTTCAATGATCTTTAATGGAGCAAAGGGATTAAAGTAAGGGATCATTTATCCCCTTACCTTTTCATGCTTACTATTAAAGTTTTTACAAGGTTAATCTCCTTTAATATAGAGACCAAGGATTTCTTTGTATATCATCACAAATGGAAGGAACAAAAAGTATGTAATATTAAATTTGTACATGATATAATGCTCTTTTATGGTGCAGACCTTAGCTCCCTTCAATTACTTGTTTGCTCTCTCAGTCACTTCTCAAGCATTTCAAGATTGAGAGTTAACTCTAATAATAGCAACTTATGTATCCTTAAAGATGTGTCAAATGTAAGGATGTTGAACTTTATTTTCAGTATGGATGTTGATTCTACTACTTTTAGATGTTTGGGAGTTATAATATACATCAAAATTTTGAGGTATGTTCATTGTATCCTTTTTTTGGAATCAATATGTTGGGCTCAAGTCTCAATCCTAAAACTAATCCCGTGGTTCGATTCATGGTGATCCTATGGGGGTGGTATGAAAGACAAGTGGATATCATTGGATTTAAAAGAGATTTCAGAGTGACAGCGGTGGAGGGTTCGTTACGGCAACAAATACATTTTGCCACAGCGAATCTATGAAGATATCTCTAGGGACCCTTCGAGAGAAGCTCGCCGCGGTGAAGCTCCCAGATTTAAACTAAGCACTCTCAGGACAAATACACCGCAGCGACCTTCTAACTTCACAGTGGCGACACCTTCAATTTCGAACCCAGTAACCCAACACCAAACTCAAAATTCTACACTCACATTCACAACCCATGCCAATACTAACAACTCAACCAAAAGGATAATTCTAAACATATACAAAGAAACTTCTTCATTTCATAAATAATTCAAAGAGTTTGAACAAAATTTATTTACATACATACAAAAGGATGCTCAATGTTGATATGCCTATGTAACTATCCAAAAATGTCATTAGCTTAGTACAAAAGATTTCTAGCTATCTTGGAGTTCTAAATGCCCTACAAGGATCGCTAATCTTCTCGTTCTACACCTGAGGAGGAAAAATCATAGGTTAACCTACACAACTCAGTGGCTAATATATTTATAGCCATTGGCAACGATCCACACAATCAAACATATATATATAAACATTCATATAGGCATACACTTCTTATCTTAATCTAGAAATGACAGTTCAGCATTTAAAATTCTAATTCACATTTCATAATTCAATCCATCATCTCATAGGACATATTGGATGTATTTTAACATGAAAGCGTAACACTCAAATTGCATCATAACTTTACATATCTAAATGCAAAATGCTCAACAAATGGCTTGAGGTTTCCGTGGAACAAAGCAGAGAAACCGAAGTTTACTCCGTGAATAAAACGAGTCCACTTTTTGGATCTCGTATACCACAAGTGGGCAGCCGAGAGAAGGCTTTATGTCGATATGCATGGGACTATGAAATGGTTCCACTCTTGCCTAAACACAATAAATTTTTATGCTCAATTTAATCAATCACAAATTCATATTCTCATGCTTTTCTTCTTTCCATTTAAATCAAAATGCCATGATATAAATCCAAGGCATAGCATGATCATAGTCACAATTCAATCATATCAAAATGTCATACATCTTTTAATGCATAACATAGAACATATTATAATGCATTTTCGACATCAAGCAATTCACAATTTGGCAATTTAAGCATATACACATACATAGGTACATTGCCCATTTACACAACAGCCATAAATATTTTACCCACCTATTTACTTGCAAAATCCAAGCTTGCCTTTCCTCTTACTTTTGGATTGGGATTCCTTGGTTTCCTTCAAAAAACCAAGTTCTCATTCAACACAACATTCTCATAGAAATTCATAAAACTTCAAAATCATAAAAATGAAATAAATGCTAAGTTGGGCTTAGGCTTAACCTACCTATAGTCTATCTAAGTCAAAAAAACCAAAACCTAGTTTAGGAACCAATAAAAATCCATCTAGGGTTTCTCTTCTTTCTTTCCATAAAAACTTATCTCTTTCTCAAATCCCTTTTGTTTTTCTACTAAGCAAGAAGAAAGTTGATACTTACCTTAAGTTTAGCCTAAATCTACTTCTTTCTCTTTCTTTCTCCTTTCTCCTTTCTCCCCTAGCTTCCTCACACTCTTCTTTCTTTCTTCTCTATGTTTCTCTTCTCTTTTCTAACTCCCATGATTTTCCTTTTCTTCTTTTAAACAAGACCACATTTTTCTTTCTCTTCCCTTTTAACCCTTCAATTAATTGGTTCTCCCAATTTTGCCCCTTTTAGTCTATTAACTACTAAAATCTTAACTCCTTATTCTAATTAGGTAAATGAAGAAATTTGATAATACTTCCTTCTAGAAAAATGTTCCAAACTATCTTAAGTTTCTAATAACACCTAAATCATTTAATTTGGTTAAGAAATATGAAAGTTATACCCCAAACATTTCTGGACTGTTCTTATACTGAAATAATATTTTGTGCTCAACTTCCTTCCAAAAATTGAAATTCTTATAGGCTGAATTTAAACTTGATTTCTTCAGAAAAATTGTATTCCTATGTTTTTAATTTACGTCAAATTAAAAATCATCTCATTTGGGTAACTATCGAACAAGTTACGCCTAAAATACGGAGCAGTGTAGAGAAAAGTTTGCCGCAGCTAAGCCAGAAGTTCGTCACGGCGAGCTCCTCCAAAGAGGAATTCTCGCACAAATTTCACAAGTTCGCCACAGCGAAACCTAAAGTTGGCCATAGCGAACTTTACCCAAGAGGAATCCTAGCCAAATCCATTCAAGTTCACTGCGGCGAGTTTTCACAGAAGCAAACCCAGTTTTTCAACTTCTGGTTAGATTTTGAGACTTTTAAAGACAGAATTTGAATTTGAAGTCTTCATGAAAAATATAGCCATACGTCTCTAGTTTAATCCAAATCAAGAATCATCTTACTTGGATAACTTGAGGGCTAAAATACTGAAGCATACTCAATGAAAAATTTTCAGTAAAAAATTTTCAAACTTTCCAAATTTTACACCTAACATAACTTGTACAAATATCACCTTTTCTACTTCATTTACTCCTCATTCTCAACTTAATTTCAACTCAATATCATCCATAAAAATTATAGTCCATGATTGAGCATGAACATTAATAATAGAACATACCCATATATACCCATTCATCATCAATTTACTACATTCACTAGCTTAATCTTGTCTATCGTTTCTAATTCAAGAATTTTTTTTTCTTTACTCATGCCTAATCGCCAACAATTTCTCATTTTAATGGTTCCAACTTTCAAGAAAATTTCGGGGTCCAACACAATAAGATATAAATTGTTCCCTGACAAAGTATATTCATCTCAAATGCTAGTAGGCTACCATTGATTGCAATGAAAGAAAATCCACGTTTATTGGAGCTCACACCTATTTCTTCTAAGAAAGTGGCTTAAAGAAGTGGAAAAGCTATTCAAAAACTATCTATATATAGGGTGGGTGGATAATTTTAAATGAACTAAGATTAATTGGCAAGACTAGTTGTAACATCCCCTCACCATTGCCATGAATAGGAGTGTACAAGTGAACAGTGACATATGCATGCATTCATATATGCACATGCATAATATATATGT
>JANQBM010029135.1:0-11019 GCA_025594535.1 Erythroxylum domingense | reverse complement strand
CCTCATTTCCGTGCCACAGTCATGGAAGTCACAAGAATTTAATGTCCCTATCTCCGGAGTCGGGACAAAATTGGGTGGAGACAACAACCAAAAAGGTTGGGGGATAGGACTTTTGTGTCTCTGTCATCTGTCTCTACCCTTGGAGACACTAACCAAACACTACGTAAGTGATAAGAAGATATGAAGCTAGGACGAATGTTAAATGCAAGGCCTCAATGTACTTCACCAAATATGTAGTTTTCATTGATATTCTATTAGCTTCTTTATCACAAATATTGGTTAAGTCATTTTACTGAAATATGGTGATGGTGAAAAACTTTAATGTTTCAGTAGATATCATTAGTGATAGAGAGCCTCAGTTTACTAGAAAATTTTGAAATTCTCTCCTGCCAATCATTCACAAACGGATGGATAAACTAAGAGCATCAATTCCTTGATGGAAGATTACTTGAGGAATTATATGAGTGTCAGCTAATGAAATTGATTAGAGTTAATAAGAAGTTCACAGTTTGCCTAAAAATTGCAACAATCTTCCTTCATAAGAAAGAGCACTTTTGAGTTGCTACCCTTCACTCCATTAAAGGCGACAAAATAGCAGATAAGAGGTAAATGTATTATTGCTTATACATTTGTCAGGGACAAGTAGGAAATATTGGAAAAGGTGAGAGATAGCCAAAGGTAGGCAAAAAATAAAACGAAGTGTACAAATCAACATTGTCAACCTTTAAACTCTAACATTGGGGATAAGTGTTGCTAAAACTCATACTCAAATCTAGAAGAAGATAAAGGGGAAGGCATTATATAAAGGATTAATTCCTAAATATGATGGTCCCTTTGAAATCATCAAGAAAATTAATAATGTAGCTTCTTAAAAGTTTAAAGATTCATCCTACTTTCCATTTGAATTTTTTTATGCAAGTTCCATGAAGACAATTTGACAACGATATAGGAAAAATCTTGAATCATTTTTTAAAAAAGTTAAAGTTGTATTAAAAAATAATAATTACAAGGTAAGGATTGTCTTTCATAAGTAACAACTTAAGATAGCATGTTACTACAGGAAATAGAACAAGAGACTCCTCAATACAAAAGAGCAACCAAAAATGATGTCGAGTAACTAAATGCGTAAAACGACTTCGTGGAGAGTCAAGCCAAAATGACGAAGAGAGCTGCCTAATAGGGTCATCATTATCTGTCCATCTGAATGTTACTCCAGAGCCTTCCAAATTAGGGTTGAGCTCAAAAGGTGATCTTCAAGTCTTTCATCTGGTGATATCGTTCTAGGTAAAGGATTTCTGTCTTTAGAAATGTTTATTCATCTTCTTTCCTTCTTACTAATTGATGGTCTCTGTGATTAGGTTTCTCGAAAGTTCCTTTCCACTTCTTGAATGAATCTAACCGAACGGTGTTCTCCCAGTATACGTCGTATTTGTCTGTTATACCTGAGGTTTCTGATGATCAAGGAGCATAGTGGATCAAGCCTTAACGGTAAAAACTTGTTTCGTCCTTAGACTTAAGGTTAATCTGAATCTTGTTTCCTTTCTCCGATGATGCTAAATACTGATACTTGTTTCCTTTCTCCGATGATGCTTCTGATGTCTCTTTAGGAGCGTATGGACACACTCCAAAGACTCAGGCTACATTCTTCAAGCGTCGTGTCAACAAATGTCGCAGTATCGCAGGTACCCACATCCTTCCTTCTTTAATTAACCCCTAATCTATACTGATAGTTGATTCTCCATGATGAGGCTAGATTAGGATATACTTCTTCTGACTCAGTTGAACTGAGAATTCTCTCTCTGATTCCACCAATCATAGAGATAAGAACCTCTTTTCTTGTATAAATTTTACTCTAAAATCTCCTAGAGTTTCTGTCTCTCTAGATCTCCTTAATGGAGGAGGCAAAGGAGATGATATATATATATATATATACTTAGTATATTTAGGAGTATGGCTCAAATTCAGAAACCACTCCATAACTTCTGTGAATGTTGTGCTTGCATTAAGGATAAAATTAAGTTCCTTAATCCTCTCCCGTGTGAAATGTGAGAAGGGGCATTTGAAGAAAAGATGCTCCCTTGTTTCTGGTTTTGTTTCACATAGGACACATAGTGGATTGTTGGGAAGAAAGTATAATTTGTCCATAGTGCTTAACTTGAATCATTGACTGTTAGGATAGCAAAAAAGAAATTATTGGATAGAATTTCTCATGCAATGGCAAGGAAGGCAAGTAGTCGATGCAATTTGAAAAAGAGATATATCTTTTTGGAAATTCGAGTACAAGATTCAAATGTACCTTAAAAACCTTCCATCAAAGATGCTGACTCCTTCTAATGGGAGAGGACCATAAGTCCTATTAGCATAATTTGGGAAAAGTAGACAATAAGTGAACTTCTTGTAGCTTGTTAGCCAAATAAAATCATAGCCTATAGGTGGTATGCTTAGCAAGAAACTTAGAAAACTTGGTAAAAGTATCAAGTCTTAGTTTAAGGTCGTCTACTAAAGTGGTAAGGAGAATGTTGCGGCCGATGCATTGTCTAGGATATCCAGCACCAAACTTTTCACTCTCACAATATCACAGATTCACAGTAAACTATTGGAGGAGATTAAAAATAGCTGAAAGAATGATGCGACAGTCTAAGACATCATCTGACAAGCCGAGAATGACACCTTGCAGTTGGATAACTATCAATGACGTGACAATTTATTAAAATAAAAAGGAAGGATCATAGTCGGGTGCAACCAAGATCTACGTAAGAAGCTTGTATCCCTGAGCCATGATGAGCCACAAGGAGGACATTCAGGGATAATTGCTACAATCAAAAAGCTTAAGAATGTCTTCAATTAGAAGGGGATGAGTTGGGATGTGAGAAATTATGTTAGGACATGTGTTATTTGCCAAAGAAATAAGTATGAGAATGTCTTATAGCCAGGGAAGCTCTAGCCCTCGTTAGTTCTAGAAGGATGCTAGATGGATGTTAGTATAGACTTCATAGAAGGGCTTCCTCTATCTAGAAGTCAAATTGGGATTATGGTGGTGGTCGATAGGCTCAGCAAGTACGGACAGTTCATACACCCCTTGACAGCGTCAAACATAACCAAACTTTTCCTTGATTACATCTTTAAGCTACATAGGACACCCAAGAGTATAGCGAGTGACAAGGATCCTATTTTTGTAAGCAAATTTTAGCAGGAGTTCTTTAGACTACAGGGAGTAAAAGTTGAATTCTCTACTGCGTATCACCCACAATTAGGCGGACAGACTGAAATGTTGAACCAAACACTAGAAACATACTTTTGACGTTTATGTGGTGACATACTATCAAAATGAGTAGAATGGATATCCTTGGCGGAATGGTGGTATAACAACACATTTCATAAATCCATCCAATCTAATCCATTCGAGCTATTATATGGCTATTCACCGCCCCTCTACATTCCTTATCTCGCAAGTGACTTCATAAACTTTAACATTTGATCAGATATTAAAGGATCAAGAAGCAGCAGTGACAATTGCCAAGTTTCACCTACATCGAGCACAAAACAAGATGAAACATGTTGGAATTTTAAAGAAAAAAACATATATAAGATAAGATAAGATAAAGATAAAAGAATACATAACACTCAAGTTGTTTTGTTAATAAACTTGGCTGCCTTATATAGACAAAATACAAACAACTTAAATAGATATTTCAGCCAACTAATCTGGCTTATAAGATAAGATTAAAAATAAATTAAGACATATTTTAAAGGAATTTTAACAACTCTAAAATTTTGAATTAATTCCTAACATTTCCTCTTAATTCAAAATTTTAAGGATGGAGCACTGCTCTCCTAATGTAATGCACTTGTTTCCCCTTGGAGCACTTCTCTCCTAATGTAATGCACTTCTCATCACCGTCTTCAAATTTGTTAATGCACATTATCATCAACTTATAAATATTGGAGCACATCTCTCCATGGTGCACTTCTCATTAACAACTCTAAAAAAGAGTTTCTTCTTGTGCCACTTATGTTATGTTTGTTTCTTCTTCATTTTGAAATATGTAGTTTTTTTTTTTTGTAAATGTCCAAACCTCTTACACTTGAAGCACTGCGGTTTTCTTTTGTGCCAACAATCCTTCTCTTCGTGGTCGAGCTTCTTACAATTTGTACATTGGAAAATGTTTCCTTTATTCTTTTATGACGAAACGTTTGCTAGATAGACTCCCTCTACCATCTTTTCACTTCCTTGTTTTCTCACTTAATAACTTATAAGTCCCTCAAGAGCTTTGAGGCTTTGATACCATGTTGAAAATTTTGGGGATAAACAAAATTTGAACTTTTATTGCTAACTTTTGGATACAAATTTGCAACTTAACTACTATATTGAACTGAGAATAAAGTGCCTATATATAGGCTACAAAGAAACTAAAATGCAGAAACTCAGGGCATTATCAGCCCACAAAATCACAACATAAATATTATATCCCAACTAACTTGGTGTTGGAAGTTGATTCAAATTTTGAATTAGTTTTTAAGTTGTTTTAGTCCTGCAGATTCTGGTAGGGTAGTTTCCTAATTTTATAGCCAAAATATCGGGTTTTGTTAAAGATTTGTAGGGTAGTTTCCTAATTTTATAGCCAAAATATCAGGTTTTGTTAAAGATTTTCTTTTATTTTCAGTTATTTGTAAGCCTATATAAAGGCATGATAAGATAGAATAAATGAAAATACCACATAGAAAATACATCAATCTTTCTTGCTCACTTGTCCTATCGTTTCTGTTCAAAATTCCAACAAAGCAGCGGGCTGATCCCAAGCAAACCGACAAAGAATTTGAGGTTAGAGACTTGGTGTTCTTAAAACTACAACCATATAGACAACACTCGGGACACTAGAGAACCAATCAAAAATTAGCTTCACTATATTACGGACTTTAATTATCTCGTGGTGGAGTGAATCGGATCCGTGGCTTATAGGTTGGAGCTACCAAAGGGATCTAACATCCATCCAACCTTCCATATATCACAACTAAAGAGGTGCGTCACCAAGAATGCTCCTACTTCTGTGGAGTTACCTCCCTTAGTACATCATGTGAGTGGACAATCGGAGGCCATCTTAGATCGTCGAATGATAAAACATCACAACCGACCATGAACTCAGTTACTGGTGTAGTGAATTGGTTGTCTGATCGAAGAAGCCACATAGGAACCCTTATTCTAGCTTCAGAAGCGGTATGCAGATGCTAACCTTCACTACAACAAATAGGACATTTAGCGACGAAATTTAACGTCGCTAAGGAATAAAAAATCGTCGCAAATACTCATGTGCGACGAAAACATATCGTCACCCAAATCGTCGTTGAATCCCGGTAGCAAAACAATATCTGCGATATTTTTCCCAAAGTAGTCGGTTAAAAGTATTTTCGACACAAACAATTCGTCGGTAAAAAGTATAACTGACGATAATAAAAAACGTCGTACATAGTTATATGCGACGTTTATGTTTCGTAGATAAAATATTTTAGCGACGAAAGCCTATTCGTAGGTAATTATTTTTAGTGACGATTTTATTTTAGTAACAGAGTAGTTTTAGCTACTAAGTTCTTACTATAGGGAAACGTTTTTAGAGACGATCCGTAAACGTAGGTAAAAACTTTTGTAACAAATTTGGTTTTGGTAGCTAATATGTTTTTCTAACAATTTTGTTTTGGTAGCAAAATACTTTTAGCTACTATTATGTTGTTGTAGCGAAACATTTTTAGCGACGTTCTGTATACGTAGCTAATGACCTTTTGTGACAAAATTTTTTGGTAGCTAATAGTATTTCATGACAAATTTTAATTTTGAATTTAATAATTATTATAATTGTTAAAAATGAATTAATTTAAATTTATTAAAATTTTTAAGACTTTTGTGACGAATTTGTTTTGGTAGCTAATATTATTTAGTGACAAAATTTAATTTTGAATTTAATTATTATTATAATTGTTAAAATTTTACAATTTTTAAAACATTTTGAAATATTAATATTATTCATTTTATAATTAATGTTAGTGACATAATTTTTAAATGATAATAAATTGAAATAAAATAAAATATAAAATGGAATGCATTTTATATAAAAAAAATATTTACACATCATTTACAAACTAAGAATCTCCATCTGAGTCACTACCACTAACATATGCAGAACCTAGTATTTGTTTAACCAATTTTTTAAGCTTGTTAACTTCTATAATATTACGATCTAATTTAGTCTTCAGTGTCTTATTCTCCTCTTGAAGCGCTGTCAACAATACTGGTCGGGACGAAGAGGCACCAACAGGTTTAGGGCCATACCCAAGACCCTTGATATAGCTCGATCGTGTACCAAGGACATTGTTGCAAATGTCATCAACATTGGGTTGATTTTCTCTCAGCCAATGACGTCTGCAACAACTCCTACATGTTGTCCTATAATATAAACTAGAAAATCGAGTTAACTAAAAAATAATTACTTACTGTTACATAGAAAAATAAATTGTAATATTAATTTATTTGTACTTACATAATTGCTTTGTGTCTCTTCAGACATCCAACCTTGACCTTCCTCATAGTTTGTGTGCTTGTAGAGTATGATCCTATCACATTCTTGCCCTTGGAGTTATGTTTGACTCTATAATATGAAGTTAAAAAATTATAACCAATTAGAAGTTATTGTATTCAAAAATAGAATAATAAATTGAAAATGTTACACTTATATATTCTTGTCGAACGACTACAAATGACCTGGACCCTGTGTTATAAGGAGTCTTCATTTTTGTTATATTGGCCTTGGCTTTCTCACACTTTTCATAAATTAAAAGAAGTAGTTATGAGATGTTTAAACATAATTAATGGAAGGAAATATGGAGAGAAAACTAATTACCTGAACCTTCACTGAAGCCCAATAATCGTACATTTCATTCCAATTTTCTTCAGTCACCTGTTCTGAAACATGTTTTCTTGCCTCTTCATTGAAAGGGAAAGACTGATAATATTTATGAATTTGATATCGATGATCCTTCACCCTTTGTTTCAACAGTGAACTAACACTGCTTGAAACCTCAGGCGTGTCGATACCAACGATATTAAGCTTCATCTGTGAAAACACGTATTAGATAAGTTATTATTTTAGTGAAGTAAAATTGCAATACATATAATGAAATTAATTGAAAAATTACCGAAACTTTATCCAAAGCATTTTCCAGTAAGTTGTCTTCCTTCAACTACTTGACATGCTTAAGGCAAGGCAACTCATTCCTTACGACGATGCCCAACTCACTGACCAATTTTGTAGATTAGATCTTATCCACTGGGCGCCCTTGTGTGGGGTCAATTGTCACTGACAACTTGGTATTCATTGCAACATTCATCCATTGTAACTTAGTTCCTTTTGCCTTACCTCTACCTCATTTTCTGAGGCCAATATTAGAATCTAAAAAAAACATAATAATAAAAACACACTTAACATATAATGAGAGCATAAATATAAATATGTTTGGTTATCAAAAACAGACCTGAAGATCCTTCGTGACTACCAGACGATGTTGGTAAAGGTTATTGTTGTTGACTTTCCTCATGCAATGATGCAATTGCTAGTTGTTCTGAGGGAGGAACTTCATCGCTCATTACCACCTTCTTTCCTTTGTTTTGACCAGGTGCTATTATAATGAACCTATGTGAAACATCAACAACATCAGAAAATTATATTCTTAACATTTCAAACAACAAAAACAACGTTGTATCATTTCATACGCACCAATTATTCAGTCAATACACAACAAATTGAAACGACAAGGATATATAAAATAATAAAGGTTACTAGTAATTTGCATACCTGAAGATGTTTAATTGTATACAGTTGACTTGAGTTGTTTATGTTGTCTCTAAGCAAAAAGAGGAATATATAATCTGCAAAATAGTATGGCCATGGAGTTGGTGAACATAGAACAAAGACACAGAAGAATCATAATAGAACAAAGACACAGAAAGGCAAGTCACAAGTTCTACATACGAGAGAATGCCATAGTTAAGTTTTAGAGCAATTATAAACATCACCAATATCCCTTTTACTATTTACCTTCTTCTAATTACTAATTAAAGAGTCAAAGAAGCTTTTGAAAGAAAACTAGAACATGAGATAAGCTGCCTCTGTCTGAAAGTGTGTATATTTCTCCTAATGAGCTCAAGATAGGTGTAGCTAGTAAAACTTCTAGATTTGTATCTCATTTAGATATTCTCTATTGGAATCTAAGGAATAATTCGACATATTGTCTTGATGGACTTAAAGCTTTCTTATGAGCAAATGGCTAGAATGACTTATGGGACTTTGACATGTCGTGAGAGACTAATAGTGGATTCAAAATTTAGAATATTTTAGAGAGGATTTACCGAATGCTAATTGTATACATCGTTTTAAGAAAGAAGGGGCGAGGTACAATATGTAATATGTGAAAGAACAAAAACTCTTTACGTAACTTGGAGAATTAATTGGAATAATATCTTTTAATTAAATAAAAATTGTATTGTGTTTGTGTTTGTGTTGGATTAGTTGTTATTCTATGACTTATTTGAATCTAAGTGATAGTTATCAAGATCATAAATATATTGTTTTTTTGTAATTTTGATTTATCAAATTTGATTGATGTTTATGTAATATTAATATAGAAATCAAATAGAGTTTAGTCTCAATTATGAAATAGAGTCGTAGTTAGATTAGAATTTTTTTATGTTGTACATAAGTGTTAGATGATATGCATGATTATTGAACAAAAATTTCATTTCAAAAAGTTAAACAAACTAACATTTGAATTACATTAAAAGGTAGAACTTTAAAATCAATAAACAAGGAAAGAAAATTCTTTATATTCCATAGGAAGTCCCAATAATTATCTAATTGATACAATCACTCATCTTCTGAACATATTTTTGAATTCTTGAAACATTAAAAAAATCAATCGATTGGACTATAAATTAGGTCAATACAAATTAAATATACAAATTCAACAAATAGTTGCACTCATTTTTTTAATAGCATAACTCCTATTTTTCATTTTCTTAATAGCACAACTCCTACATTTACTATTGTCTGATATAGAGCTTCAATTTTGAAAAAAAAAAAACATAACTCCTACTTTCAGATAACACACACACACACGTTCTAAATTTAAATGAAAACTTTTCCAAGGATTTTCATCGAACAACTTCCAAGCATTAACATACAACACATGTTCAACCAACCATTCACAACTTTTGTTCCCTTTCCTCGCCATCACTAACACAATTACACAGAAACCCAAGGATATAAAGGTTCAATCAATGCAAACAACTCAAGAAATTTATTCAACCGCAACAAATTTCGATTCAGTATATATAAGACATTAAAAAACAAACCCAGAAGAAATGTTAGAAAACTTACATGCTTGAGCTCAAAGCCACGAGATGATAGTTAGGGGGAAGCTAAAAAGACAAAATCGAGAAGAACAGGAGAAGAATGATTGAAGAAAGGGGGAGAAAATCATTTTCGTATGAGAGAAAACACAGAAGAGTAACGAAGGAGAGGGAGGGGGGAAGAGGCGGCTGTGATTTTGTACAAGGTGGGACAATGTTGTTTGTGCTAAAACAAATGACGCCGTCCCACTTAAATTTTTTTATTAGTTGAAACATTTTGCAACGAAATCACCTTTCGTCGTGCATTGCCCACCTTTAGCGACCTTATTTGGAAAACGTCGCCAATACATCTGGAAAAACACGACCACTATGTATTTCGTCACAAAATACTATACTTTTGCTACAAAAACAAGATAACGTCGCAAAATCTACTTTTAATTTAATTAAAAAATAAATTAACTTTTAAATTTAATTATTACTTTAATAAAAATTAAATTAAATTAAATTATAATTATGTTATTATTAATTTTATAAAAATTAAAATTAAAAAGAAAAATAAAAAAAGGTTGAAAGGTTTAGAAGTGCACGATCGTTTATCATGCTAGTGCACGTTCGTGCACTCCTATTTTATCATCGTGCACTCCTAATATGTCACTCAAACTTCTAAAAATCATATCTCTCAATTCTGATATCCAAAAATTACAAACTTTATACCATTAGAAAGGTAAGAGGATAAGCTACAACTTTTATGAAGACAACTTTATCTGATTCGACCTACATCAATACAATTTAAAGCTCTTGGGATTTAATAAATAATAATAATAATAATATAAATATAATAAATTAAAAAATTTAAATTAATAATAATAAGAACAATATTTAGAAATAGTTTTATAATTATATTACAATGTCTTGTAAAATTATTATTATTTATTTTTTAAAATTACAAAAAGTAAAATGTTTCATTTTTTAAAATACGTTCACTACAAAATGAAAAGACTTTGATGTCGAATTAAAACCGTTGCTATAGATGTGAAGTTCGTTCCTAAAACTTGTGGTGACGAAAATTGACTCTATCACATTCTGTTACTGTAGGGGGTGTTGCTAAAGGTTTCGTGATAAAACTCCCATGTCCAATGCTAGATAAACTCTCTTCTTGCTTCAAAAAGTTTTCCCGTTATGGATTTTATACATTTAGTAACAAAACAATGCGTCACTATAATAGAATATATTTGTTGTGAAAGGCATTTCCATTTTCCTAAAATAGTTGCTATAGCTAACATATAATTACGTAAAAATAGAGTTGTTGCAAGAAAATTGCCTTTTGCAATAGATTTATCTGTTACAAGATTCAATGATATCCATGACAAAATATGATTGTATGCTGAACATTATTGTTATAAAATATTATGTTTAGCAAGAAATTAATTTACCGTTACAAAATCATTAATTAGTAATGCTACAAGAATATTTAACTAAATGCTTAATTTTGTAATAACTTAAAGTTCATTATTAAAAGTAATAGCTTGTAACTAAACTTGCTAATACAAAAGGTTATTGCTAGAAGTTCTATATAGTGATGATATATTTTTTGTTGCAAATTAGAATATATTGTAATACAATAT
>JANQBM010029099.1:0-11024 GCA_025594535.1 Erythroxylum domingense | reverse complement strand
CCCAATCCCAATTGCTAGAAACAAGTATGCGAAGATTTAAAAGACCTCTCTAAAATTATAATCATACTCAGTTGGTGCAAAGTTGAATAGGATCTCCCCTAAATTGTGTTTATGGAGAATATATGCGGTGTCCCAATGTCAAACCAAAATTCTTAATTGAACGAAGCATTTCTTGTCGCAATCTTTAAGGATTATGTCTAACATTTTATCCTTATTGATTTTTTCTATGATTTATTCTTCCCTCTCTCGCTTTGTCTCCCAATTTCTTTTCTGTGTGCATGATTTACAAAGTGAGCCTCCACTCACTAAGCTAGAACCAAGTAGCTAATGTCTTATTTTACGATTTGAATGGAATGCATCACTTAATTTTAAATTATGTGTTTGTAAATAATTTATCAAAAACATGTAATTTACAAGTTATTAAATATTTGCCAATTTATTTAATAGACGCTCCAATTAAAAATAATTAATTAGTTTGAATTGATTTGAATAAGTCTAACTTAAATATAACTTGAATTGACCAAAATTTCAGTAAGATTGAGTTCCATTTGTATTAGTCAAACATCACAGATAATGGGTTCTTCTTCTTCTAAATTGTTTTAACAAATTTTTAAAGCTTTACAACAGCAAGATGATAAGACTTCAGAGTAAAAGAGAGAAAGGGCAACATCAAATTCTCTGTTTCAGTAACTCTTTTTCAACCATGTTCTATTAAATCTCATTCATACATTTACATGAGATTTACATAAATATGTGAATAAAATTTAAAGAAACATGATAGGAACATCATAACTGAAACAGAAGATTTGATCCCAGAAAGAGAGCAGTTGCACAGGAGTGTACGCGAGTCACTGAGAGAAGAGAATGTAATACGTAATGATACCTTAGTTACATACCCTGGATCGAATGTGAAAGGGCAAAAAATGGAGAAATGTGAAATGTACCTGATTTTTGGTTCTGAAACTTCAAACAAGCTTTCCAAAGACGAATCGAGCCCGAATCTACTGTCGTCTTCACTGGAATCGCTCTTCGGGATGCAGGTAAGGTCTTTCTACAGCTTTCTCAATCATAAGGTTGATATAGACTAAGTCCACACTAAAAGGGATCCATTTTTCATTTGGACTTCAACCCATTGATTTAGATCATTTATTTAACCACTTTATTATCTTTATCTTGATCAAATTACGTAACTTAACCAATAATTTATTTAAAAACCCAATCACAATTAATAACTATCCACTGTATGGGAAATTAACAAAATTGCCCTTAGGGATAAAAATGTCTTACAATCTCCCTTGGACAATTATTAATTGTAGTTTTGACTCAACTATAAAAACAGTTTAAAAAATCGATTAAGCTACGTTGTTGTATTATTCGATTAAGTTTAAAAAAAACATTTAATCCAAAGATAATGAAAGTCCAACATTCTATCCTGCGAGGCTTTCGATACCGAAAATTATCAAATACATGAGTCATGTGTGACACAGATCCAATACAATCATTAATATCTAATACCTTACTAATATGAATGGGAAAATGGAGTTTCGCAAACTAAGATGATACCTTTATGATCTAATATGTATCATCTTCATCTATAGGTCTTGATTTCTCCAACTTTATGCTAAACTGTATCAGAGCTATCCTGTTTTCTCTCATCAAATGCTAAATAACATTAGAGAAAACTTATTTCCTCTCACCATATGCTAAACAACATTAGAGAAAATCTTTATGTTCTCCAACTGAATGCTAAACTGCATTAGAGAACCTTTATAATATTAAAAACTTATATCCTCTTATGTCATGTCAAACTTTAAGGATATATTCGTATAAAACTGTATTTGTTTAATGACATAGGCTCAAGGTTAATCTTTATAAATGTCCAATAACCTTTAAAATGCTTAAGATCAACACAAATCTTAAGACTTTCATACGTATTATGACAATGTATGATAACATCTATTACTGAGGATAAACAATAATCATCTTTATTGATGAATCATCATACCGTCATAGTACATCAAAATGTACTAATGTGCATAGAGCAAACATAACGATCTTTTAACTAACAGTTTTTAAGGACTTTAAAACACCTATACTGTATACTTGTATTCTAAACACAAGTGGGTAAAGTCCTTTAGTTAAAGAATTGACTTTTAGTGCTTCAGTCCTTAAATGCTCCAAACCTTCATCTTTTCATATCAACTAGTTCATGGTCAAATATTTCACTTCAAAATGCTAAGACCCTGTGATTCTTAATGTTGTTATTAAACAGCACAACAGATTGATTATCACATTACAACCGAATGGGTTTAGCCACTGAATAAACCACAGATAACTCAAAAATCAAATTCCTTAGCTAAACCGTCTGTGAAGCAGCCCCATAGCATGCACTCTGCATGTATGGTCAAAGAAATCACCCGTGTCAACTTGACACTCTTCCATAATATTGTACCATCTGCAAACTTATGTTGTAACCTTAAGTGAATTTTCGATCATCCGAACACATAGTTAAATTTGAATATGAATTCCCTACAAGGTTTAGTCTGTTGATTTTTCTATATACACACATAATCCTTGGTTCCCTTTAATTATCTTAACACTCACTTGACAGCACTTCAATGGTCTACATCTGGGTAAACCGGATACTGACCAAACAGTCAAACAATAAATGTAATATCCTGTCTAATATATAACCGAGCATACATCAGGCTATCAACTATATTAGAATACGGAGCATTCCTTATAACCTCTCCTTTTACTTTATTCTTTGGATACTGTACCAAAGATTATCTCTCACTATAAGAGATAGTTGTTACGATCGGTTTACAGTTAACTGTATTAAACCTTTATAGCATATACTTAATGTATGCACTCTATGAAACGTATAATGAGTGTTAAGATCTGTCCCAATGAATCCAAATACCTAGGATAAAAGATGCTACGTCAAGGTCCTTTATGTCAAAGTTCTTGACCAAAAGTTGCTTAGTTTTATACAACATTGTCAAGTAATTTGACGTGAGCAATATATTATCCACATGCAGTAATAGGAAGATAACTTTGCTCCCCCTGATCTTATAGTACAAGCTTTTTAACTTTATTTTCCATAAAGCCAAAAGAGGTAATAACCTCATCAAGGTGTCAATTTCAGAAGGTTTGATGTAAATCATACATTGTTTTGCATAATGCGCAAACCATGTCAGTTCTATATGAATCTTGAAATCTTTCAGGTTGTACTATATAGAACACTTTATAAAGGTCTTTATTCAGTAAAGCAGTTTTGACAATCATCTAATGTAACTCTATATCATCATGAACTACAATTGTCACAATCACTCAAAATATATCCTTCGAGGACACAAGAGAAATGGTAACATAAAGTCAACCTTTATCCCTGAGTGAACCATTAGGCAATTGAGCCAGCCCAAAAATCGTTGAACTCTATCCTGAAATCCTTTAGGTCTAATCTTCATTTACAACTGACAGTTTTGCAGTTCCGCTGCAAAATCAACTGACTCCCAAACCTTACTATGCTTCATGGCTTGCATCTCGTCATTCATTGCGTCCTACCACGCATCCGCATTGGGTTCAGAAACAGCTTCTATAAAAGTAACTAGATTCATAACATGCTAATGTCATAGTCCTGTTCACCTAATAGACTATGTAATCAGATGGGATAGCAGGTTATCTCACTTTAGTGGATCTTCATAACTGCATTAGATTTTGTATCCCAGGAACCTCTATGTGTACATATATGATTTCTTGTTTCTATACAGGCATGGTATGAAGACCTAGTTCCACCGAATTTAACTATATGAGTATATAACAACTTTAGTTTCGATCCTACTATCATCCTGAGGGTTAAAGGGCCCACCATCATCATAGACATCTTATTCCAGAAACTTAGCTGTTTATGATTCCACTATCGGGTCCCTCCTTCTCTATAGTAAGATCTGTAGCCTTTAGAGTGGCCAAGACATCTTACTAAATAGCAATGTGTATAATGAGCGTGCAATTTTTCTTTATAAGGATTATACTACCTCGGTAGGGCAGTCTCATACACGAATATGTGCAAGGCTGAGTTTTCACACTTCTAGATAATCAGGTAAATTAGTCCTATTCTGAATTGACTTCTTTAATTCCTTTATGGTGCGGTTATGCCTTTCGGTAGTACACCATTTTGCTCAAGACTACCCAGAATAATGAATCAAGTCACTATCCCAATTGATTCCATATATCTGGCAAACGAACATTTTCAAGTCTTGAAGCACCATGTTTCCCATGATATTCTCCTCTATGGTCAGATCTGATATTCAGAATGCATTTTCCTAATTGGTTCTTAACCTTCAATCTTTAAGCAAGAACACATAACTGTAATGGTAATAATCATAACAAATGTCAGAATACTTTTGGATTTACATAACGCAACTATATAAGGTCTTCTGATATCTTTATGTATCAGACTCAACAAATCAAAAGCATGAGTTGACTTCAATATCCTTATTAGTCAACTTACCCCTACAATAGTCAACACATGTTCCCAGATCATCCTAATCTAGATTTGAGATAATGTTTTCCTTAATCAATCTCTCAACCCTAGTTTTGGAAATGTGGCTTAAACATTTATGCCACACCATTTATGACTTTTCATTCTTCAGGATCCTTCATTTCATAACTTGTTTAACAAGATACGAAGAAGCGTAAATCTAATTCGGGGTAAGACACATTCTATACAAATCATATGGCAAGAAAGTTGAACCATTATGTTTTACAATAAACATAACTATACAACAGAAGAATTAAATACAAAACGTCAACTTTTTTTGTCCAAAATTGATCCAAAGATCATATATAAAATGTGTCATGTAAAAACCTAAATGAACCTTGCATCATGGTTTAATACATATATCCCCTGTAGATATTACTTTCACTTCTTCATTACTATCAACCATCAGTTGCTCCTTCTCTTTATTTAGCTTTATCCTAGATATGAACCCCCTTGCATCATGGGAGCACCTTGATCAAATACTCCATTATATAGTCACCAAGTACTTAATGCGACTATCGCAAATCAGATTCATAAATTGATAAGCTAAGGAGTTACCTAATAGTCACAGTCTTTCTTTTTAGGCCTTATACTGCTGGCTTCTTTATGTCAACCAACACTGGATTAACCAGCATTAGCATGTGAAGAAGATTCAGTCTTTCTACCTTTAATCTTAATGGGTTTCATCTTTGCCTTCCATTTAGTTACATCGAGGGTTGTAGGAGTAGGAAGCTTGAGTTTCTCCTCCTCAGTAACGTAATGGGTAATCAAAGCATTCAAATCTCATTTCTCATCCTATAAATAATATGTCATCACCAGATTACTTAACTCTAGAGGGAGTGTATCAGAGTCTGATGAACTATAAAGACATCAGGAAGAGGAATTTTTAACATCTTCAGTCTATTGTAAAGATGAATTATTCTTGATATGTACTCCTTTACTCCCCTTTTTCTCTTATATACCTCATAGAGAATAATTCCTTTATCAAGGTACTTGTCTGTCTATCAGGAAACAGTCTTTATATCTCTATCGGAGATGTGGGCATGACTGCGTACATCTTACCCTCCCCATACCGTGCTTAGGTGGCGGAAATTTGGGTATGTTTGGTTTGGTTTGGTTATCAAGGTACTTTTTTCAACACTAGATGAGACTGTGTACCTCTAGGAGATATTACCGAGAATTATTTTGCTATGTTTATGTCTAGAAATTCACTAAGCAGATGGTTAGGAATGGATCTCTTAATGGTCATAAGACATGATATGTCATACCAATCCTGGGCTTCATAGGCTGCTTTATGAGCTTTCAAGCTCATAGAAGTAGGTGACGATGACCTATTCTTCTGTATGGCCATATCAACCTCAGCTATTTCTATAGCATTTAATACATCCTCTGTCTACTTCTTCTTTATATTGAAACCGGTTAGGGTTTTAATGGTGACACTGATTTTATTGACCGAAAAGGTGACTGTAAAGTAACTTTAATTAGATTAGACAAATGTAGAAAGCCATTAAATAGTATCTTTCCTAAAAATCCGATCACACATATTATGAAACACCTTTGGGCTGAATACATAATATATGCAATTAGACTTCCACATAAAAGTGATCAAAGTACAAACCATCAACTCTCATGACACTACCACCTTTGGGTGAATAGATCACTTGAGAAACAACTTTCCTCCATCTTATGCCTTTATGAACATCTCATAATGTTATGTAAGGCCAACAACTTTATGCAGAATAGCCAAACATAAAACCAAAGACATCCCCCAACTTGCAAGCAAAACAATTCAAAATATTGACTTGAAAGGCCACTTTGATGACTACATTCCTATCAATACTCAAAAAGTCCACAAACACAAGGGATACACCTTTATGTTATCCTCACATTTTTTATGGGCATATGGTACGTGACAATATAATTTCAATAAATGTAAAACCTGAATGCATAGTCTCATTGTCACACACTCGTGCTAAAGACATTTTCTAAAAACTTCATTTAAGACTTTTGTAAAAGAAAAATCTCAGCAAAGCAACTATCGTGCCTTATTGGACATTGAACCGACCTTCCAAGACACAAGAGTTTCATGTATCTCCCTTACAGTAAGTTTGTTGTACGAAAATTTACTCAAAAATGACTTCAAAATGTCTTAATTCCTTTTCTGATTAATTATCATGCAATCTCGAACACTAAATATGAGACCCGAGATACGAAAATTTGAAGTATCTCCGTCATATGATGTCCGAAGCATCAAAATTCACTTGAAATCGGATTTGAAATAGATTAATTCCTTTTTCTGGAGTTACAATTTAATTTATTACTAATGTAATAAACCCAGAAAAATGGAAAATTTCACTTTATAAATTTTCGGACTCAAAAACTAACCCAAAACACCCCGGGCACCCTTACAGAAAATCTGAATTTTTTGTGTTTTTTTGTATTGTACATCTGTCCGTATAGGCTGACGTCTCAGTCGTGCCAGACACGTGCAGACGCTCCAGACACACATTCATCCCGTATGCGGCCACTTGTTGCACGCACCTTACACGTTACCACTCCCGCATCACTGTGCACGGTTGGGCATATGTAGCACACGGGCCCGACGATACGACATTGCTTGCCAAAAAAATGTGATTTTCGGAGAGTTTCGAACCTTTTTTTCAACTTCTCAGGCTCGTTTTCAACTTGTTTCTCAATGCTAAACGTATGTATACTACTTTCGCGCAATAAAAAGTAAGAAAAAAATCAAGAAATAGAAGTTAACTCTCCGAAAATCTTATAGAGAGAAAAACCAAAAAATCTCGGTTTTAACCACCCGATCACGTCACCGCTTTGATACCACATGTAATATGTAACAGTACCTTAGTTACGTACCCCAGATCGAATGTGAAAGGGAAAAAAAATAGAAATGCGGAATGTACCTGATTTCTGGTTTTGAAACTTCAAACGAGCTTTTCGAAGCTGAATCGAGCCCGAATCTATCGCCGTCTTCACAAGAATCGCTCTTCAAGATGCGAGTAAGGTCTTTCTACAATTTTCTCAAAACGTAAGCTCTCTTAACGGGTCAGAGATTCCTTATACTTATGATTGATATAAGTAACTGCAGGAGACCTTAACCTATATATATAGCTTCCATATCGGGCTTTCCTATCACAAGGCTAATATGGACCAGATCTACATTAAAAGGGATCTATTTTTTATCTGGACTTCGACCCATTGATTTAGATCATTTATTGGGCTACTTTATTATCTTTATCTGGATCAAATTACGTAAATTAATCGATAATTTATTTAAAAACTAAATTATAATTAATAAATGTCTACTGCATGGGAAATTGACAAAATTATCCTTAGGCGCAAAAATGTCTTACAAAGAATTGATGCTTTGGTTTTTCCAATTGAGAAAGAAAAAGAGAAGGTAGCATCAATCCAATCAATGAGAGGTAATGGTTTCACATGCCTGACTTAGGCCTTCCACACTTTCCAAGTGACCTTTCATTATTTCTCTTACCCTTTAGCCTCTAGGTTAAGAGTAGATACTTCATGATTTTTTTCTATGATTAAGTAGCCAAAATTTTCATTTATAACGAACGGATCATTGAGTATGATATAGATTACTTGTGTCTATTTATGTAATAATTATAGTAACATATTATTGTAAATATATTTTTGTGTAAGTTTTAACCATACTAAGTACAAAGTGTTTTATCTTGCTTGAAAACTCTTCTTTCTATATATTATCGTAAATTTCTTTGTAAAAGAAGATAATTTTTTAATATTTTGGTTCTTGCTTCTTGAGAGATATTTTGGTATACAATAATAATAATAATAATAATGATCTAGTAAAAAATTCCATTAAACGCAAGATGTGAGAAGGTCCAATGTACGTAATCTTAGTCCTAATTAACATAGTCCTAATTAACATAAGGATTGCTTTTAAATTACCCACCAAAAATAAGAATAAATAAATAATTAAAATAAAGTAAATAAATAAATAAAAGTAAAGATAAAAATAAAAATAAAAAATAAAAAATAAAAAATAAAAATGCTAGATATAATAATAACAACAACAACAATAATAATAATAATAAGTAGAAGGTTAATAATAATAATAATAATAATAATAAAAGGTTAATTATCAAAAATTTATAACTTTCATCAATTTTTAATTATAAATTCGCTTTGACTATATAAAATGCTGTATTTTGTCTCCAACTGTCGCTGACAGTTAAATATTGTTAAGAGTCCTAATACACGTGTACTTCGTTCCCAGTTTCTTTTCTGCGTGTGCACGACTTACAAAGTGAACCTACACTCATGGTTATTATGGATCTTAAAATCCACCGGGCCTCCGGGCGTTCCTATTTTTTTATAAGCCCTAGGCGAAATAAAAAAAGGGCTTCAATAAATCGACAATATATGAAACATAAATAACTCAATTTATAAGTCTACATACTTAACAAAATATTAAATGATCATAACATCAGCTAATAATATCTTACAAATATCGTTAACAATAAAATCATTAAAAATAGTAATAGTAACAACAAAATAGCAATAGAAACAATCAAACAACAATATTAGACTGCAAAATACGAAGAGAATTGCACTAACAAATATGCAGATGATCATGATTTATGAAAAACAATTTTTCTGTGCATTTCTAGATGCAAAATCATTAATAATATTATCAAAATCAATATTGCCCAACATATCCTTCTCAATACATAATATAGCTAAACCATTTAGCCTTTCTTGTGACATTGATGACCTCAAGTAGGTTTTTAATAATTTTAATTTTGAAAAACTTCTCTCAGCTGATGCTACGGTCACAGGTATAGTCAACAAAATTGAAAAGTTTTTAATAATTTTAATTTTGAAAAAATTCTTTCAGCTGATGCTACGGTCACAGGTATAGTCAACAAAATTGAAAAGTTTTTAATAATTTTAATTTTGAAAAACTTCTCTCAGCTGATGCTACGGTCACAGGTATAGTTAACAAAATTCAATAAGCAATTGAAACATTTTGATAATAATCTGTAGCTTTAACAAATTCTAAAATTTCAACTGATGACATTAACTCATTTGGCAAATTCATTTGCAACACCTTTAATTCAGGAAAAAGATCATCTAAATCTACATCTGACACATTATCATGAGAAAAAGTTGTTGTAAAATTAATGCAATATTCTCTTAATTCGTTATCATCCAATGACCTCAAGTTTTTTGAATCAAATAAGAATCCACAAATATTATCAAATGTCGTTAATTGTTCAAATCTATTCTTCCACGAAATAATTGCCATATCCACAACAACTAGAAAGTAATTAACTCTGAAAGAATCCTCAGCTGATTGTATTTCTTCATTATGGTTAATTTCATTAAATTGTCTTTTCCTAATAATACATCACCTAGTTGGAAATGTAGGCTCTATATTCATTTAAAGTGCAAGACTTTTGACAATATTCATACTAGAGCTAAACCCTTCATCTCTATATTTCTCAAAAAATACCATCATACTTTCTAATTGCTTTATGGTAGCATTAATGCATATAAATTTAGACTCCAAATTTTTACTCACTATATTAATGGCAAATAAAATATCATACCAAATAACCATACCAAGTAAAACCTCAAAACTCTCAAGTACACTAACCAAACTTTCTGCTTCACTCTTTGACTTGGCATCATCACAAGATCTAGATAATTCTATCAAAGCCAATCTTATTTGGGGAGCTTGAAATCTAATAGCTTTAACACTTTTTATTCGACTTTCCCAACGAGTATTAGACAATGATTTCATAGTTAAGCCTAAAGAATTTTCAAGCAAAACCTTCTACCTTTTAGGAGAACTTGAAAATAATGCACATATACATTGCACAGCTCCAAAAAATGAAACAGTTTTAACACAAGAATGTGTCATATTACTAAGAGTAAGATTAAGATTATGATAAGCACATGTCATATATAATGCTCTCGGATTTATTTTAAGTAGTCGCGTTTGAACCCCTTGGTGTTTTCCCTTCATATTAGAACCATTGTCATAACCTTGACTCCTTACATTATAAACATTAAGATCAAGAAAATTAAATGCATTCAATAATTCATTGAAAAGTCCCAATCTAGATGTGTCATCTACCTTCAAAAACTCTAAAAAAATACTCCTCTATTTTTATTTTTTATTTGACATATTCACACATCATACTAACAAACTCATTTGTTCTTGATGGCTCAAATCTAGGGTACAATCAAGAATAATAGAAAAGTATTTCGCCTCTTTAATGATCCCTATGATAGCACTTCTAACATTATGAGACAATATAGAAATCAACTCATTTTGAATTTTGTGACCAAGATAACGATGATGAATTTCATGATTTTGAATATGTCTAACATGATCTTGCATTATTACATCAAATTCAGGAATCATCTCAATCAATCCTAAAAAATTACCATTACCATCTTGGTAAAGTTTCTCATT
>JANQBM010029052.1:0-11028 GCA_025594535.1 Erythroxylum domingense | reverse complement strand
TATATTAGTTGTTTAATTAGGTTTATTGCTAACTTAGCTGCTTTAGATTTTAGGACTAGTTCCTTTCCTCGTGGGATTGACACCTTAGGTATTATGTGAATGACCCATGAGCTTGCAGTAATTACCAAGGATATAGTTAGTAAAACTTCGTGCGTGTAACCTTGAGCGAACAAGAGTCATTCTCAATAATAAAATGGAACTCAGTACTTACCTTTGAGCTAAAAGATATGTCTTTTTCTATTTCGAACTCCGCCTTAACTTCTTCTACGCAAGCAACTCCTTGAGTAATGCTCTCAAAATTCTCAAGCTCCTCATCACTCTATAAGGTTTCTGCATTAACGTCCATTGGGTATGCCTCGGGTAGATATAGCTGCTCCTCTTCCATTTGTGATTCTAGGCAATCAATCCTCGCTACCATCTCACCCATTTAGCTTGCCATGTTTTGGTTTTTAGACGTTATACGACTCATTTCCTGCTAGAACTGTTGTAACTATTGTTGTAGGATCTGTTGAAATTGGAGATTGTTAGCAATCTCAACATTCATCAATTCTTCCAAAGATGTTCCTGAGTTTTGATAAGAAACTTTTGGTTCACATGGGAATTGTTGTGTGTCATGGAAACTATCATGGAAGTAATTATGATGATTATCCTATCCATAATAAAAGTTAGGTTGATTAGTCCAAACATTATTATAGCATTGAGAATATGAGTTATAAAAGAAATTACTTCTGTCCATATCAAAGTTTTTTTCATAAACACGAAAAAAATGAAAAGATCAAGAAATAATTGACAAGAAATCAATTACAAACAAATACATACAAAACACCAATTAAATCACAAATAAAAACTAAAACACAGTACTCCCCGATAACGGCGCCAAAATTAACAGTGCGTCATAACACTAGTCAAAATAAAATAACTAGACTATTAATATAGCAATGGTGAGTCTAAGTCGATCCTACAGAAAGTGTGTGCAAAGTTTATGAAATGAAATTAATCAATGTTTAGGTTTAGGGGGTTTTGGATTTTTCAAACAAGAAAATAAAATGAAACTAGACTAATAAAAACAAATTAAAGAAAACATACGAAAAATGATAAAAGAGGAGAATTTGGTAGGGACCTAATTCTTTGGTTCAATCTCGGCCTACAACCTAATTAAGCATATTTCATTGATTTGTTGTTCTCAAACTTCTCGTAGCAACTATTAATCGTGGGTTAATAATTAACTCGAGTTTTCCCTTAGGTTTTGTTTAATCAAGATATAATCGTTAAACCTAACCACCAAATAACCAAGTATACGTTTTGTAGATTTAATTAGGCAGTAGCATTATGAATTAGGAAAATCAATTAATCAAGGAAACAACTACATACGATACATCATTTAACTTATGTCATGTTATCCCTAATGATAACAAATCATTAGTTGCTACATATGAATTTCAACATAACAATTACGGATTATATCAAAATTCTAGCAATGAGTTTGCAATTAAATGATTCAATGAACACATTAAAATCATCCTTTCACAATACCTAATGGGTTCATACATAAATAACCGAACAATAATGAAAATCCAATTATCCATACACAAAACCTAAATCAATTAACCTAGGAAAAACACAATCAATATCTAATGAGAAAAAGAAACAATAAAAATGGTGAAATACACTTAACTCAGGTCGTCGACGTCAATGTCACCTTCGAATCAATGTCGAGATGTCTAGCCCTTCATAGGTCTCCCCCGGAAAAATGTTTCAGCCGCCATTAATAACCGTTGTTCAAACCCTCTTTGTTGCACCTCCAAGCTCTCTTCTGTCGCAAGTTTCTTTCTATTATTCTATTTTAAGCTACTTCTCTCCTCACTATGCTATTGATGTGACAAATAAAACATTGGCCTAAGCCACTTTACACCCTTTAAAAACCTTGCAAACTTCTTAGCCTTGAACGCAGTCCTTGTTTGCATTTAACGCAGACATTGTCTGTAGAAGCAAGGAGTAAACCCAGACTTCATTTCCTGCTTTATGCTACGTCATTTTGCTCCTAGTTACTCCTTGCTTCTATGCTGCATTTTATCTCCTACCTTGTCCTCTTTTATTGCATTTTCCTCATCTTGCACTGTCATTTTTATCTCTTTTTCCAGCTGTCCATCTTCATTCACTATTCTTTGCATTTTTTTCTTCTTTTAATTTTCTTCTTGTCTTTTAATTTTCTTCTTATTTCTCCATGAAGACAAGTGAAAATTAATCTTCAAAAAATGGCCAAAATATAGAGCTTTCGACTCACTTTAACTTCTTTATTTCGGAATTGTGCTGAAAATCACATATGAGTCAAAGTGAGTATCATAAACAATTTCATGTCCTTAATCGCTAAGTGTTATGAAATAATTAAATAATCAATTAAGCAACTTTCAGCCTATAACCTATATAACAATACAATATATACATCAATTTATGCTCATTTATAAATTACTATATAATAGGGGGAACAATGGAGTACATTCCAATCACCTAATCAAACGTGGCAATATTCGAAAGAAAAAAATAAAAAAATCCAAATACTTCCTCTTCTATAATAAGATCTCCACCCTATTGCTGATAGTGATGGCTACCTCGTCAGTTACCTCTTCGATAATAAGAATGCCATCTTCTTTTTTGTGACATTGATTTAGTTCTCTTCTCACTATTTTCCACTATTTTCTTTTAGAGAGAAGAGAGTCAGAGAGTATTGTGAATTAATATGGGATTTTCTTTCCTTGTCATCTTTCATCTTTCTTTATTCCTTCCTCCTGTCCCATCTATTCTTTTTCTTTTTAATTGTCAACACTGACACTATTTTACATGACAATAGATTTCATTTTCCAAATAAAAAAAATGCCACATCAATAGAAAAGACATAACATTTAATTGATGGAGAGTTAACTTCATCAAAATTTTTGTTTACATAGGGTTTATTTTGGATTTTTTTGAACATGTTAAGATTTAATGTGAACATTTCAGAATGTTAGGGCTTGTTCTATATTATGTTGTATACATTGAGGTTTAAAATATACCCTTGTCCATTTTTCATATATCAATTAGTATTAGAACTATAATCCTATTGCTTCAAATTTAATCTTTCTTTAAGCAATCTACCAGCTCGCATAGTAAAAAGAAAACAAAGGGACAAGATGTACGTAGAGTGAAGGAGATGAAACTCAACTAGATTAAGGAAATCCAAAAAGTGATGTTAGAAACTTAATTAAAACTTTAGGAAATTTAAATGAAATAGGGCAGGGGAAAGCAGAGTTGTGGGAGTAATATATGTTTACCGTTAAACAACAGTCATAACCATAATCCCTTGATGGCTAATGCTCTTAGTTTTGGAAATAAGGAAGCAATGTATAGGCTAGACAATATGGAATCAAAATCTATATATAACACCGATAAGATTTAATAAGTTAGAAATCCCATTATTTAACAACTCCAATAGTCATAAGTTTATATTTAAAAAAATTATCCATGAAGAATTGAACATCATCAGAGATGAAATTAAGAATTAAAGGAGTTTACAAGGAAGGAGAAGTGTCAGGATGACATCACCTATTCTTGAAGCATCGAATAACCATGGATGAGGTAGTATGGAGTTAATATTAGTAGCCATTAGTTAGAGATAAAGAGAAGAAGCATTTGATGATCTAGTGAGAGACTTCTAAGAGTTACAACAAATTGGGACTATGAGAAACTATTGCACTCTATTTGGAAAGTATTTTATTGGACTTCATATTCTTGAATCACATTTAATTGGATTTTTTGAAAGGGTTAAGATTTGAATTATAAATACTAATTAAGCTATTAAATTCTAAATATTTGCATCAGGCTTATGTTTTGAATGAAAAATAAGAGTTTTTACTCAACTGTGTTGTCTCAATAAAAAATTTCCTTCTAAACTACTAATACAATCTAACAATACCCCTTCATTTTACTACTAAATCCAATCACTAAGACGAATAAATATGGTGGATTACTTCTTTCTTCAACATTATTCTAAAAATTATTTCATGTAACTCTCTAACAAAATAAGAAAGACAACTCAGTAGTAAATAATTTGAAGATATAAGAAAGACAACTCAGTAGTAAATAATTTGAAGATAAGCGAGCTAAGTTCATTTAATTTTTTTATGACGAAAAGTACATTCTTATGCATAAGTGCAAAAGAAAATAATGGAATATGTTTACAGTTGAGGATGAAGAAGAGGAGATAATAAGGGAAAGTAAATTGGTAACTGAGGCAGTAATTAAAGAAAAACTAGTTATATCCTTACAAGCCTAGTCAAGAGTATTAGTAAGAGAATTTAAGTTGACGAGGTGGTAGAATGTATAAGAGCAAACCAATGCATATTCTTATCAATTATAAGAGTCCCATAATTTTTTTAATATTAAACTGGTGTAAAAGATATTATAATTGTATGAAAGTAAAGGATATCAAGATAACAATTGCTGGAAGAATTTAGTTACCTTATGAACATTTTTGTAAATGATTTGAGTGGCAACTAAAAAGGCATCTAATTTGTTAATGATTTATTAATACTACCATATGGAGGTTATGATATGTCCTTAAGGTCTAGTGGTTATCCACCCTAAATGAAGTCCTTTGTAATTTCAAAAAACATACTATCTTGTTTAACTAGAGAAGTAAACATGTTCTATTAGAAGGTGGTCCATCAACATCCTAAAAATGGGTACCACCAAAAATTTTAAGAAGCTACTGGTTTAAACATAAATAGTGAGTCAACTCTACATGTTGAGTCTTTAATATTCGATGGAGCAATAACTTAGAAGCTTACAATAGACAATACATTATTAATGAGAGAACAATAACTGATAGTGATAGATTGCATAACGTTTTGGTGGATAGCTTAGCGTGTATTTAGTTGTTAAATTGAATAGTTACTTCATGTTTAGGTTAGGATTGTGTTATTTAGTTAGAAATTTGTGTTTTGGGTGTTCTGGTGGGTTAGAGTATGCCATTGAGCTTAAATTTTGTGTATTTGAGGTGCTTTAATGTGTTTATTAGTGTTTCAGGTCAAATATAGAAGAATGGGGGAGATTTGGAGGAAGCCTGGAGCAAAACCTAGGGCCATGATTGTGACATAAGCCTCATCTGCCACGATCGTGACAGAAGCAAAATTTGGTGCCATGATTGTGGCCTGCGCGACAAAAGACTTAAAAAACCTTTCTGACTTAAGTTTTTGAGGGACTTCTCGGACTTTTTAAGCATAGGAAAACCCTAGGGATTACCCTAAATGGAAAATACTATATAAAGAAAGAGAAATGACCTAGAAGATAGTCCAACCTTTTCCATTTTGAAAAAAGATCTAAGGAGAGAGGAAGAAGAAAAGGGAAAGAGGATAAAGGAAGAGAAGAAGGAAGTTGTTATGCAACCAACTTGCCAATCGATTCCAACCCTTCCAAGTGACTTTATTTCATATTTATTGTTCTTTCTTTTAAATGTATAAGATGGATTTGATAGTGATAGATTTGGGTTTGATAATGACGTCCTAAATTTTTTTAGGGATTTGTTTTTGAATTAATATTAATGTGATTTCTTTTGATGATAATTCATACGGTGTTGTGATTATTTATTGTATTTGCATGCTTTGGTAACAAATTGAGAGCATGAACCGATAGTAAAATGATTAGATTAGGTAATGAGGGTTAAATAATCAAATCGAGAATTTAGACGAAGAGAGATCTCGTGTGAGGACCCAATTGTCTATTAGAGGGCTTAAGATCTGATTGTTATTGTGGGGGTTTTTTTGTTAATTGAGTGATTGCAAATTCCATAATTCAATTAGGGGTTATGATTTAAGGTTTAATAATTATAACTCGAGAGAGAGTAATCCACCCCTTGAAAGTATAAGATTGATACCGTATTAACTCAAAAGTAGTCATGTTAGCATTTAATGATAGGATAAACCCCCTCCTCATATTCAGGTAATCTTCCTTGTGTGATTTCCATTGTTAATTTGGTGGTGTTCACTTTGATTCTCTTTATGTGATAATTTACATTTTTATTCTAATCAATCATCTTCATATGTTTACTTTTCTGTGTAGTTTTTGTTTTCTTTTTATTAATTCTTTAGGCCTTAGATAATTAGAATTAGATTAGTTCAACAATTCCTTGAGGGATCGACACCTCACATACTACACCAATACCTATTCATTTGTAGTATTTTGAGGGTTTTAAATAGATTAAAGTTTACCTCAACAAGTTTTTGACGCCATTGTCGAGGAGTAATATGATTAGTTTGGTTTTTGTAGTCTAAGGGGTTCTCACCACTCTTATGTCTGTGAATTTTCATAAGCACAAGAGTCACTCGAAGTTCAAGTCGGATCGCTGAAACTCTTGCACTCGACAGCACTTTCCTGGAACGAGCCATTAAAAGAGCCAAATGCTAAGAAGAAGAAATTGAAGAATCGATGGCTAAGGAATTTCATCACAAGTTTCAGCAAGGAGTAACCCAAGAGAAACAACCTCGGACCCTTATTGATTTCATAAGACTGGAATTTAATACAACCAATTAAGGAGTTGTTAGACCTCCTGTTTAAGCACCTTCATTTAAAATTAAGTCATCCCTACTGAACATGTTGTAAAAAAATGTGCAATTTTTTAGATTGAACAATCAAGATCCCAATGCACATATAGTGAACTTCCTCCAAATTTATGAACATGGAATGTCGAAAGATGTGGTTAGGATGAGGCTTTTCCCCTTTACATTAAGGAATAGAGCCAAAGCTTGGTATCACTCTCTCAATCCCTCAAATGTCACAAAGTGGGAGCAATTGGTACGTGCATTCCTAAACAAGTATTTTTCCCCTCACTAAAACTACAAAGATGATAAAAGAAATCACGAACTTCCACCAGAGTGATGGGGAATCACTTTATGAGGTGTAGGAGAGGTATAAGGATTTACAAAGGAGGTGTCCACACCATAACCTATCAAAGAAGTTCCTTTGGTAGACCTTCTATAATGGAGTCAATTCACCCTTGAGAGGTACCTAGATACTACATCGGGCGGATCGTTTATGCGAAAGACTATTGATGAAGTGGAGGAGTTGCTTGAAGAAATGGCTAGTAATAGCTGTCTGTGGACAAATGACAAGGGTAGACAACCCACAATCCTCTATTAGCGAAAAGGAGTTTTAGGTGTTGACCTAATTACAGAAATACAAGCTAAGATCGACAACTCGACTCGACAACTAAAAAACATGAAATCTTCTTCTTTATCCCCTATTAAGGCAATTTAATAAAGATGCAAGCTATGTGGCCAGGATAATCATGATACCATAAACTACTTCCTGATGCAAGGTAACGAAAAGGATCAAGTTAAGTATATGGGAGCATAGTTTGTTCATGCTGGAGGGAACAATCCCTATTCGAACATGTACAATCCTAGGTGGAAGAATCATCAAAATTTTTTGTGATCAAACAATTCTTGTAACACCCACATACCCCCTGGGAGGATATACAGATGCTACACAAAACAAAACCAAAGTAATCCAATACATACTAAAGCATTTCTAGAAACTCAAGGAGCATACATTTCATTCATCATTGGTTAGGCCATATTCAAAACATAACATACACATGATACTTATTATATACAAGTCTTAAATCCAAATCCAAACTGTATTAAGGTTTTTACAAACCATTAAACAAAACATAAAATACAACATATCTCATTACATTAAAGACAACTCAAAATAAACTGAACATTTCTAGAACAAAACATAATCTTCTTGGCCATTGCGGTTGTCTTTGTCCCAGTCTCAAGTCTTTTTTTTCAGAACCTATATAAGGGTAAAACCACCGTGCTAAGCATATAGCTTAGTGGGAAATAACTATACAACATATAAATTGGCGACTGTCTCTAACAGTCATCTAGCATATTCATGCACTGGATCTTAACATATCTCAGAAAAACTTTAATTGTTCAAATTATAGAACATTCCAATATCATTTGCATTAAGACAATATAGCACATATCATAACAGAATACACTTACATCAAACTTATAAATATTCGAACAGAATATTATAATCACAAAACAAAACTTTAAAGCATCTGAACAAATCTTGCTTATATCAGAACTACATTTAACTGTATCAAAATTAAACTTAGCTTATATCAGAATTGAACATTTATCAGAACATAAAGCCAATTAGCCTGCTAATCCTTTTTACAAAAGTGGAAAACGGGACCAAAATAGGAGATACCTATTGGTATCACAGAACAGGAGAGACTTATGTTTTGACACCGAAGTGTCCTTATCAGGAGACATCGAAGTGTCAATATCAGGAGAGACTTAAGTCTCAGACATCGAAGTGTCATTATCATAAAACACCGAAATGTCAACACCTTAAATGTGTCTAGGAGCAGCTGCAGACCCTTCTAAGCATTCCTATTTACCCACGATTAGGATTCAACAGTTTTAAAACAATTCATTTCAGATTTCACAATCACAAACAAAAGATGTTATGTCTTTATTCCACTTTCCTTAAATTGAACATATACATATGCACATCTAACTAATCATAACTTATAAACATAAACATTTGTAAT
Source organism: Erythroxylum domingense (assembly GCA_025594535.1). NCBI lineage: Eukaryota > Viridiplantae > Streptophyta > Magnoliopsida > Malpighiales > Erythroxylaceae > Erythroxylum > Erythroxylum domingense. Next base: position 2,426 of record JANQBM010029052.1, on the reverse strand, counting down.
AATGTACCATTAAAGGCATTATTTATTTCCCATTCCCATTCCATATCATGACAAAAAGTTCCAATTTGTAAACAATTAAATTCAATTCCCATCACATAAACCTTTTGAAACACGTTAATATTCGTAAGAATACATTCATTTTTAAACACAAAATTCTTTTCAACCTTTTCCTACACATCTTAGATATACATTGTTAGGTGAAGTTCAAACTTTACCCATCATCACTTCTAACCAGCTAGATGAGAAACAAGAGAGTAGGGTGTTACTTGTTGTTAGGAAATGGATGAAAGTCACAGGATGGAAAATATTCAATATTCGAGGTATAAGCCCAAATGTTTGTATGCATTAAATATAAATCAAAGAAGGATATAGAGTGGTATGGGAATGTCATCATAGGTCAAACCTCAACATTAAAGAAGTGTTCAAGAAAGTAGTAAAACTCTTAAATGTGGGGATAATATATTCGATAATCGATAGTGAATGGGTTAGCCAGGTACAATGTGTACTAAAGAAAGGTGGAATGACTATAATGGAGGGTGAAAATGGGGAATTGATTTCAACAAGAATAGTCATGGGATGGAGAGTGTGCATATACTATCGCAAGCTCAACAAGATGACTAAAAAGGACTATTTTCCTCTCTCATTCGTAGCTTAAATGATAGAAAGAGTGGCTAGTCACTCATTCTATCTCTTCTTGGATAGTTACCTGGGATACAATCAGATATTCATATACCCTGAGGATCAAGAAAAGATCATGTTCACATGTCCTTATGGTACCTTTGTATATAGACGGATGCTTTTCGGATTATGTAATGTCCCAGCTACATTTTAAAGATGTATGATGTCTATCTTTGCAAATATAATGGAAATTTTTATGGATGATTTTTTAATATTGAAAGACTATTTTGAGATGTGTCTGACCAATTTGGACAGGGCACTGTAAAGATTTAAAGAATCACATTTAATGCTAAATTGAGAGACATGCCACGTTATACTGCAAGAGGGGATTCGAGCATAAGATTTCACACCGAGGATTTAAAGTGGACAAGGCAAAAATGGAATTTATAGAGAAACTCCCACATCTAATCAACGTCAATGGTATGTAAGGATTCTTAGGCGATGCTAGGTTCTATCGTTATTTTATTAGAGATTTATTACAGATCACAAGACTCTTGATAAATTTGTTAGTTAAGGATGCGCCTTTCCTTTTTGATGAAAATTGTCTATCCGCATTTAATAAATTAAAGGAGGCACTAACATCAACCCGATCTTAACGTCACCTGATTGGACACTCTCGTTTGAGGTCATGTGCGATGCAAGAGACTAGGCTATAGGTTGTGTATTGGGTCAAAGGAGAGACAAAAGGTTGCATACGATATATTATACAAGCAAAACCCTTAGAGGACCTCAATTTAATTACACCACCATAAAAAAGGAATTATTTACAGTGGTGTATGCATGTGACAAGTTTTAGTCATACCTCTTGGGGTTTAAAGTGACCATATTTACCAACCACACTGCTTTAAAATATCTGTTTGTCAAGAAGGACGCAAAACTTAGACTTATTTGATGGATGCTACTATTACAATTGTTTTATATAGAAATGCAAGATAATAAAGGAACAGAGAATGTGGGTGTAAACCATTTATCAGGTTAGGAAGGAGGGGAATTCGAGCAATGTGAGGATATTAATGAGAACTTCCTTGATGAAACCCTTATGTTACTTAACAACTTAACGACAACATGGTTCATTGATATCGCAAATTATGTTATCAGTGGTAAACTTCCCTTTGATTTATCATATCAACAGCATAAATGATTCTTGTATGAATGCACCTGGTATCTATGGGATGAACCAATCCTATATCAAACATGTGCTAACAGTTTTATAAGACGACGTGTTCCAAATGAAGAAATGTTGGATATATTAACACAGTGTCATAAAGCTCAATATGCTGGCCACTATGGAGCAAACAAAATGGCAGCTTGAGTACTCGAGTGTGAATTTTGTTGGCCATATTTATTTAAGGTCGTTCAAACTTTCGTGGTACAGTGCGGTAATTGTAAACAAGTAGGCAACATCTCCAAAACAGATGAGATGCCTTTATCTAACATTTTAGAAGTTGAAGTCTTCGATGTATGGGGCATTGACTTTATAGGTCCTTTTCCTTCTTTCATGGAGAATATGTACATTCTAGTAGGGGTGGATTATGTATCTCGTTGGGCTGGAGCCATGGCATCTCCAACTAATGATGGGAAAGTTGTCCAGAAGTTTATCAAAAGGTGATTTAACCAATTTAGAGTGCCAAGAATTATAATAAGTGATGGAGGAGCACATTTCTGCAACAAATCTTTTAATGCCCTCTTAAAAAGATACAGAGTCCACCATCGAGTTACTACACCTTATCACCATAAACGAGTGGACA